>VZTV01101741.1:0-41138 GCA_013400875.1 Anhinga rufa
TTTTCTTGCCCCATAATTGTCTAGAGAAAATGCTCCTGGTATGCTTTTATCTCTTTCTACCTTTGGCTCAAACTTTAACATTACCAGTGGGGTTAGAACACCAAAGATGAGCTTATAATCAAGTCAGGGAGGTATAAGCAGACTGTGAGGTTATGTGGTGTCAGAGATGCTCCTCTGTCTGCATGCCACACTCGGCTATAGCCATCTTATTTTCCCTGATGTGAAATAAGTATATTAATACCTAGCCTCTGAATTTAGACTCGCAGCATGCAGCATTGGACATGACTATTTCCAAACACTGCACTGACGAGCTGAGCAAGCACAAAAACCTTGGATTGACAGGTAAGAGCAGCAAATATACAGACATTCAGGAATACATAACAGGATAATTAATCATCTGGAAAGACTGATAGTATCAATATCATTTCCTATGAAACAATATCAATAAAAAACATGTGAAGTTTGGTTAATATAGCTACGCCATCTAAGTGTAGTGAAATGAGGAATTTATTCTACCAAAACTCTTCAAAGAGCCTACACTGCAAACTGCATGCCACATTCAGTGATCCGGTACTTCCAGAACTTGGCTTGCAGATGTCATTTCTGAAGTTACATCTCTCATCGCTGTCTAGTAGCCTGGCCCCACGGTAATGGTCTTTACCACCCAGTTAGCTTAGTCTGCCCCACGCTGAGGATGTGAAAAATTGCAAAGCAGAATGGACTATGAAGGATTCAGGCTGTCAACATTGTCTGCTTGTGGATTCTTGTACCAGGCGTAGCACCGTAGCCCCTGGCCTGTGCTCATGCAGGGCATGAACTCAAGCTGTGCTACCAACACACATTCAGATACTGCATCCAAAACTGTAGATAAGGAGGCCAGTTTGGATTAATCAAGGGCTTGTGATCGGTACATGCTATAGATGTAGCCATAAGGTCTATTGAGGAAGTAACCTGTTACTTCTCAAATGAAAACCCATCACAGCAATAGAAGGTTCTTTGTCAGAAAGGACAGGAAAATCTCATTCTTCCTGAAGACTGGCCTGCCTCTGGGGTAGGAGAAAAACATTTTAAACGTAGTGCATTTGAGGCAGCAGATTTACAATATTCACAGGCTCCTTACTAGATTTGCCCTAGTTCAATTCTTGTTTTAGTTGCGGGAAGGTGAATGAAAACTTTATCTGCTTGTTTGAACATACTCTTCCCAACTGTATTGGCTCTTTTTTAACTAACACATAATCAAAAATTAAGTTCTCGCTACCAGCTGTAGAAATGCAGCTCAGGGAAAACTGAAAAGTTTTAATTTCCCAATGCCCCTATTATGCTGCAGCTGTAACAGCCCTGTGTTTTTTTGTCAAGATCCACAATTTTCTTGTACTTTCTTTCTTTTTTACATTTGATTCCAAGTTGTTGTCACAGCAGTGCGTGCAGGAGGAGAACTTAGAGGCAGCCGTTGCAAGAAATGCTCACTCTTATGGGTCTCTATTCTAAAATCTTTGCAGAGGAGAAGAAAAAATATATGCATATTTATGTCTATGGGCTTCTCTTTATGCTAATGTCATGTATTACTGTGGAATCGCAAAAAAAAGAAAAATTGTATTGCATTTATACTCAAAATAGTTTCAATAAATATAAAAAATATAACCATTTAAAATGACAGCAGTTTTAAAAATCTGTAATTTATAAAGGTATCTTTATAATTTTCATATCTGCAGGAAAAGCTGTTTGGGCAGTTTTAAAAGCTCATTGTAACTGCAATTGTAAACATCCAGTTGAAAAGCATAAAGATAAGTTGTTCATTTGCATTTTTATCTGTGTTGTCTTACAACCATTAATTGTGGAAATGAAACAGAGGTATGTGTATTAAACCCCAGGCTTCTAGAAATTAATATACATGGAGAATAGAAACATCTGGAAGTTAGGGATGACCTCCACGTTTCACAGAAAGATTAATCAAAGCACAAGTTATAGTTTCCAATTTACTGGAAAACAACAGGTCCCATTTCATAACAACTATAGAAACAATCTACCAGTTTTAGCAGAACTCACAGAACTCTTCGATTATTTGATGGTAACAAATAATTAAAAGCCAGTGTTCCAGGTTTTGGGGCATGAATCACTGCACATGAAAGCTAGGAGTATGCACGTTTGCTAAATTCCTCTGAGTTTTAATCATAGGGTATTGAGTGGCATATATACATTTAAATATCCACCTTCAAAGCTGTCACTTGCCTTCATTTCCGAGGCATTCAGTATTCAATAGGGCAGATCCAAGCTGATGTAAATTGTCATAGCTGCACAAAGGCAATGAGGCCAATGCAAATTTACACCAGCTGAGAATGGGTCCAAGTCCTTGGCTATTTAAAGAATCAGCCGTAGAAGAGATCACCTTACTCAGATGATCTCTCTGGCTTACAGCTGATGAGGGCTAGGTATGTTCACAAGGGCTAGGCAGAGCGCTGAGGAGCTGCGTCAGAGCATCTGAGCAAAACTTGACTCCTGGTTTTATCTCAAAGTGGTACCCCTGGAAAGAATGTATTAACTGTAAACGTAATCAGCTTAAACTCAGAGTCTCATTGAATAAGCAGGTGAATTCTTCCCAAGCCATATGAAGCCACAGTCCCTGTGGAACTTAATTTTAATTTAATGTTCTTATGTTAATAACCAGGAAATGTCATGGCATTTAAACTGCAGGACTGCATTGTAGCCAAATTCTTCATCAAATTTAAGACTGCTCCCTATCACCATCTGA
Source organism: Anhinga rufa (assembly GCA_013400875.1). NCBI lineage: Eukaryota > Metazoa > Chordata > Aves > Suliformes > Anhingidae > Anhinga > Anhinga rufa. Next base: position 2,750 of record VZTV01101741.1, read on the forward strand.
GGGATGTACCTCAGATGGGGCAAGCAGAAGGTAAAGAGGCCAGATGATGCTTATGGTGAAAAGCTACACTTCTGTGCCGACATGGGAACTCAGGGCTACGGTTTGACTGTGGGCAGCAGTCAAACTGGAAAAAAATCAATTGGAAAAAATATACAACATGCAGAATACCTATCTAAATGAATGTGATGCGGTCTTACATAAATCAATACTGAGTCTTCTCAAGTGAGGAGCTAGGATATCTTTCGACATACCTGACATTTTACCTATCATTTTTGAGTCCAGAAATGCTTCCCAAACTCCCATGTAACACTCTACCAACTGCTAGAATGCAGAATTCGGAGCACAGTGATCTGTAAGCAAATAGAGCAGTTCATTTGAGCATCCTCATCTCTTTTTAACTCCACTGAGGACTCATCAACAATTCTTTTCTATTAGCCATGCAATTATTGTTATTATTACTTATTCTTGTGTACCAGGTGTGTCCTGCCTCTTACATTTCAGGACATACAAAAGTTTCCAAAGCAGTGAGTTTGAATTTGCATCCATTAAGTAGTAGAGAGGAAAGGGCAAAATAATCTCCTTTCCACTACTGAGAAAAGAGGCAGACCAAGGAAACTAAGAATCTTGCCCAGTAAACCCATTTCCAGCAATTTCTCAAGCCCCCTCCAGGTTACATCTCTTAGCTGTAGTCTCACAGTTGACCTCAGACAAGACTGCATATGTGAAGGCACGAAGTCAATGGAAGAGCTAAAACAGCTTCGCAGATCACAGTCACCTCTCTGAATTTCATTCATACACTTGAAAAATGGAGGGTTGCACCTCCTTTTTTGCTTCTGATCAGAATTACATACAGAGATACATAGATAACCGAGTTGCTAATTTCCAATGTTCAGTGAGGCGAGTCTCTTACTTTCTTAACATGGCCGATTCAAAACTTTTTATTTAATCTCCATTTCCATCTCCCCCCTCTCTAAAAATATTGATTTTCAGCTTCTTGCAGGTAATTCAAAGCTTCTTACACGTGAAGGTCACTTGCAATGACTTCTTACACCCTAGACTTCAGCTTCAGAATGGTCAAAAATGTTCAATGTGGTTTTGATTGGAAATATAAATTCTAATAAAAATAAAACACTATTACAGTTGCAGTGAAACTTCATGAGTGTTGAAAAGAAATATTTTGTTCACAGTTCATTACCTGCCCAGCTGTAATTCCCATATCCCTTTTTACATCGGGGCTTCGGTTGCCAAGGCACCTTGACGGATCTGGAAGAATTGCCCTCCTCTGCATACGTTACTGTACGAGCAAACACGAGGGAACTGTGCCACCCAGCATACAAGTTAACCAATCAGTCTTCAAAGAGGGGCTAATCATGGCTGGAAGCAGAAAACAGATGCTTTTCTTTATATCAAAACCTACAGCTGGATGCTAATTTAAATTTACACAGTATATCACACAGATGTTGAACAATATGAGCAAGACAACAGCTTTACGAGAATGTGCAGGATAGCTCTTTGCACAGAAAGATCAGCCACCCTTGGAGACCTTCTGGGAAGGAGAGATCAGAGCCCTTTGAGGGCGTTGCATCTAGTGAGCGCTCTTCCTGCAAACACCATTTCATTCAGTGCATGTAGAGAGCCTAGCACATCAGCTCTTGAGTCTACAACTGGAACACCTGTGTGTTACTGCAGAGGAAATGAGTAATAAGCATATTAATGACACCAGTATTAATTAACCAATTAATTTTAGTTCCTGCCTTCTGCAATTGAATACTTGCACTTTCCCTGTATAGAGAGCAAAACGGTCAAAATAACAGTCCATATGGGCTAATATCACAGTTCACCTTGCTGCCAGAGAAAGTGAGTAAACATTGATCTCTGTCTGGAAAGCCTTTTGATCACCTACTTGGTTTTATCTATCAGCTCCTTTAGATTATTTTTTTTTTCCTCTTTTTTCCTCAAAGGAACACTTAAAGGAAAACATCGGTCAGATTCTGAGCCGTCTGCATCTCTGAGCCTGTCTTCCATACAAATACAGTCCTCCCTTCCACTCCCGTAGATTGCTCACAACATAAAGATAAGAAATACAAAAAGGACTGTACAATGGTAGGCGATACGCACTGATGAATGGCATGTTCTTTTTATATAATTGTAGCTCTCAAAGCAGCAACATTAGGGCAGTATCTGCCTTCAGAAACAAACTGTCAACTGTAGGATCCCACATTAGCAACATCATTAGTCAATTCACTGTTGGATAAAAACCTTCTCATCTTAAACACTCCTACTTATATTGAACTTCACCCACCCATGCTAGTCATTTAATTTTAATGTTTCATTTCACCCAATGTATTTAATTTTTTTTTACTTCAGAATTTTAATCTAAGTCTCATTTTCCTTTTTAGTGCAAAACCTGTGTTTAACCTTGCTGTACTTCAGCTCCTTGATTCAATACAATGGTTAATGCCATTTTCTACTGAGCTTTAGAAACATAAAAAAATACGATGTTGATGAGGACTGTATTGAATAGCTAACTTCTCATTATACCAGAGAAGTTCCATTATAATAGAGTACAGAGATTACCTCTGGGCTAATAAGATGAATGAAAAAGGGATCTAAAGCTGGACTCTTGCTCACATTACAAAGATTACATTTACTGCATGTTTCACCTTAGGCTCTCTGCTCATGTTTACCAAGACTTAAATATCATAATCCCCATGAGAAGACTACGGCACAAGGAAATTAAATAACATTTCTTATTTAGAACATTTAGTAACGTTGTTTAAAAATACCAATTTCCTGGTCAATCGGGTGCTACCCTACCCCAGCCCCGGGTGAAGGGGTTGGAATTAAGGCCGGAATTGTATGCGCTCTCACTTCACCGGACACAGCTATGAAGTTGTGGTCCTTTCCCTTTTTCTGTGTCCTCCCATCTTCGATCAGACCTGTGTTCACTGTCATCTCCTCCTCTTGCTACGGCATCAGAATTTCTAACCAGAAGTTCTCAGGCAAGGACACAGGTGAAAACTTGTACTGCGTTATCATCAGTGCACCTCAGCAAATATTTATTGTTAATATGTATTATCTATATTGGGATAAGCAAGATATCCCCCAGCTAAAAGCCAGAATCCTATTGTGTTAGGCTCGGTAAACGCGCAGCATGATATGAGTTCCTCCTCTGAAGATCTGATATTTCTTCCTGGTTCCAGTGGAATTTTCTGCACAAAGCACTGTAGTGAAACTTGTGGTGCTTCAGCAATAACTTGTCATCACTGTGCTTTTGACAATTTGGGATAAAAGCTCCTCTTAGGTCTGTAATTTCTATAGCTCCGTACAAAAAAGAAAATGGAGCTAAAGGAACAATGTTGCCAGCTGAAAAAAATAAGCATTGCAAGGCCCTGTGCCTCACATTCTTCTCTTCCAGTGACCTCTAAGATCTAAAGGAGAAGGTAAAGATCCAAGACTAGGAGTTAGGAGCCAATGTGACCTTTCCTCTAAGCCAGACAATAAACAGTAAAGGGTATTGTTAATGCAGTGCACAGGCATTTAGCCACATGTCTCATTAACTTTAATGGGAGTCTCACCTAAATATCTGAACACGACTTCGAAAGAATACCCTAAAGTGTGATGTCTGGGGAAAAAAAATTGCCCACAGAGAACATAAAAAAAAAAAAAAAAAGAAGAGAAATATGAAAGAGCTAGCCAGATACAAAAGTACACGTGTGGGTGGGAATACATAAGGGTTATTTGTGTGTTCGCTGTGAAAAGAGGTAGCTAACCTCCCAACCAGACGCAAAGGTGCTTCGAAGCAGTCAATAGAGAGGTAGAGCATAACTAGAAGGGAAAGGTATCAAAGGACTGGTTCCATTAGCAGCAGCAGGGATAGCTATAGAAAAACATAAGGGGGATCCATAGGGAATATCAATCTACAAACCCCAGTGTGACAGTTTTATGTTTCACCATAATTTAATATAATGGAGAGATGTAGGCACTAAAGCATTCAGGTTAAAGTATTCATGAATAATAAAATCATATTCATTTTATCTGGTCACATTCTATTCAAAATTATTTTACTACCTTCCAAAGGGTAAATCTGGCAAGGTTTTTGAACATGTTAAGATAATTTAAAAGTAACTGCTTAAGTTGTTTAAACCTTTAACGGCTTCTCCCATTTCAGTCTTTGTGAAAGCTGTGAACGGAAGAGAGAAGAGAGGAAAAATACAACGCGCATATAGAACAGAAGGGTACAGGTTGTACACAACAGGGCTTGAAAAATAAATTTGATTACAAAGAACTTCACATGTAAATATTGAAATGTTTTGTTCAAAATTAGCTTTGAAACTAAAAATGGCACCATGAACAGGGCTGCTCTTTCACTTGTACAGAATTATCACAGCTGATTTTACTGATAAAAGTGAGTGTTAAGATCCCTACTGATAAAGGCTTTATCATTTAGCGTAACTGTCCCAAACTTAGCATTCTTTCTGAGCCTTCTGAGTAAACCAGCAGTATGCTGATGGCGCTGTCCTGTCGTCTTCGTGCCTTCTCCACTGGGACTGCTGCCCCAGGTAACCCAGGAACACTGCCACTTCTTTACCCCATCACAAGGCCACCGCTGCTTTGTCCCACTGCTTCAGGTGCTGGCTTTGATGCCGTCAGCTCTGCAGCCCCACTGCTAACGGTGGCAGCCAGGACAATGCTGCATCGCACCCTTCAACACCTCCCGTTCTCGTTGCACGGAGCAGAAACACCCGAGTTGCTCTCATAAGCCAGCACAGGTTTGCAAAAGATTATTGACTTGGGCCCTGTGTCATGCCTCTAGGAAAAGCACAGACATCTGTTTCCTTGTCCAGAGGTCGCTGCCATGCAACAGCGGCACGGGGTACATTAGCCCAGAAGGAGCACTGCTGCTGCTTCCACAAGGTAGCGGGGCTGTCGGCAGAAGGCACCGAATTGTGCCACGTCCACACACTCTCACGGTTCTTTTAAGCTTTTGAGCCCTGTAAGTCATAGAGTATGAATAAGACAGATATTTTTATTTCTAATATTTCATGGACTTTATTCCCCTGTAAGCTTCAGGCCTGAGCCAGAAGAGCTTTAGGGCACGTGCTGAAAAAAACATGAATATCCCAATGACTTCAAGCTGCTTGGTTCCTCCCTTTCACCCTGGGATTTGACATGCTTTTCCTAGAGCCAGGCAAAGGAAACTGCAAATCATTAACTAAATAATCTTTGCCCATGACAAAGACATTAATCAAAACGTCGGTATTCATGTTCCAGAGGGGCATTTAAACCATCATCTATTCATTTGCTCCAGTATAACCCAATGTCACTTCTACTGAACAGCATTCAGATTTCCTTCCAAAAGTATGACAGTATCTAAACTAATTTTAGCTTTATGCAACAACTTCTATTAAAAAAGCATTCAGTATTTATGGGATTGAGCAGAAGAAAAAAATCAGTTGCAGAAGTCAGTATTGTGTCAAGCAAATAGAAGGAAATATTCAGTATTTGAACACATGCAGCCTGCCACCTGGACAAACCTTTTTAATAAAAAATAGCCAATCTTTTCTTCTCAACAGTGCAAACCTGATTGTTAAATTCCCATGTGCCCTAGTACCCCCTCCCTCTCATTTCTCAACAATTCAAATACCTCAATTTTAAATCCTTCAAGAGCAAATCTTCGACTGTGCATAAAATGTAAATTCAGCAAGCAAAAATTCCCCAAACAAAACAACCCACATCCCTTTCAAGCCTATATCACCATGCATTTATTTCTCCTACAACAAAATGTTTTTGTCTTGAGCTAAACAAAACACAAGACAATAAATCTAGAAATCCTGTTATATTACACAAATTATCCCACAGTTGGAAACAAGGCTGGTTTACCTCTCCAGAGAGAGCGAGAAACAAATGCTAAATAACTTTCCAGGAAATATTTGGTTTTCTGATTATTTTCCTTTTTATTAGGAAACTATGGAGAAACAAATGGAGTTGATGCTTTAATGTAAGCCCTGCTATAATATATAATTGTGGTACTGAACATGCCTTTCTTGTTGGAAAAGATAATAATCGGTAATTCTGAAGAGATAAGACAAGACCTTGGAAAAATATAGGAGTAAAAGTAGTTTTAGGTAGTAAATGATGTAATTATCACAGTTTTTAATGCAAGTCCTATCAGCTTTGATGAAGCAGTTTATCATCTTGAAGTATGCCTGCAGAGAGGAGGTGAAATGACTGACAGCATGTCCTGACAGGGGTTTGTGAGCAGCATACGTCAAGCCATCTCAATACAGCGATTCAGCCAACAAGAAAGTCTTCCTGAAAAAAAAAGTCACAACTCGGCACATAACAGAGATCTCCTTTAAGTAAAAGCTTTGTCATTAAGCCATAAGTCTGATGCAATTTCACCAGCTGCACTGCGATAGGGAGTGCCTGTCCCAGGTGATAGGGAGCTCGAGGTGGTGTTAGTGGGGGCACATACGCGCTTGTCTCCAGCGGGTCAGCTTCTCCCACAGCAAGTCGTCTTCTGCAATCTCCTTACTAATTACACAAGTGATAACTTCTAATGGTTTCAACTCTTCATTAACAAGAATAGTTGGAAAAAAAGATTTACCTAAATGGCAGGGTCATGTAAATGTAAGGAATTTTTAATATATTTTCAGTGAAAAAACAGGTGCTATCTTATGAGATACACCTAGGCAATTCATTCTTATCCCAGTTGCTTCAGTCCTAATAAAGGCCTTTGATTATCTAGCTGTTCATTACGCAACGTCCCCATAGTAAGGGTGACCAAGGCATTTGTACTCATCTCATTTACAGCTTCTGCTGCTTATTTCCTAGCTGCTGTTTATAGAAGCTGAATGGCAATAACAGCAACAAAGTATTTTGCTCTTCATTTATGGGCTACCGGAAAATAAAAACATTGAGAGGAAAACCTTCCAAGTATCTAGGCTGACATTTGGCCTCCCAGCTACATCATACAGCCTCTGAAAGTTCTCAGGTCTGTGCAAGATCTCTCAAAATTCAGAGAAATTAACCTATTTCTCAGAAGAGTTCGTTAACCTGAACCCTACAATACCCTCGCATGGCTGCATCAACTGCATCCTGGTCCAGAGCTCATTTCTGGATCTAGAATTAGCTTACAAAGCTGTTCATATTCCCACACATCATCATGCATGACCTAAAGCCCCTGACTCCTCCACCGATGCCTCTTCTCTGGGCCAATCCACTTCTTGCAGCAAACATGGGCTAAATACAGGTAGGCAGGTGCATGCAGAAAATGAACAATTAGAGGATGCAGTCTGGGACCGATGCGAAATGAAGAAGTGCAGAACGAGTGAGCATGGTAAGAGAGCAGTTTCCCAACTCTTGTGAAAGTAGGCAGAGACAGAAACATCATCTAAGAAGGTCAGATACATTTTTTTTTCCCCCATACATTACTGTCAACTCCACTAAAATAACCTGTCACCAGCTACAGTACGCTGGACAGGACAACAGAACACAGATTCTCTTTATGGTCTGAAGACCAAATTCTGCTAGTGATTTAAATCTTCTGTATCATGCACCATAGTCACAAGAGCAGATTGGAGAAGGCTAGCTAGCATCTGCCTAAAACACCACCCTTACAGTTTATTTCACTCCCTAGTTTCAACATCCCGATCTACTCAAAGCTTGAACATCTACACTAGGTAGGACATTCAGTTTCTGTGCTGGTCTCCATGTGAAGCCTTCAGCCTAAAAATAAATAAAGAAATAAATAAATCCTTGAAAGGACCAGATGGTGAGTAACATCTTTTCCCACCATTCTGTATTCTTAGTGACTTAACCTTTGTTTGAATTAATGTGATAAAGCGCCGATTGCAAACACTGATGGTTAACATCTGTGCAGAGTACCTGGTTTCAGCATAGAATCCTGTAATCTGGGGTACAAAAAATGCATATACAATATATAGCTCTGTAACAGATAGCTCCAGTCTCATCCATGGTCAATAAACAGTGAATGAAATATAGCAGGAAGAGGGAAGATGGAAAAGGTGGAACAAAAGAGGCACTGTTAACCTTTGTTATTTCACCGACACAGTTTGAAGTGTGCATTGCGAACCTACCAGAACAACTGACGGTGCAGTGAGCATGCTAAGGAGGAGGGAACAGCCAGTAAAGGGATCTCTCAGACTGATTTTTTTTGACTGCTAAAAGGTATATGAATCTCCACCCCGAGGACTAAGAGATGTTTACCCTTTTTCACACATCAGTTAAGTGCTATTGTTTCAGAGATGGAGAAAGGTGTGGGCTTTTGGGGTGGGATTTTTTTTCTTGCTGAAGAGCTCATGTACTGAAAGATACGGTTTGGGGGAACAAAATCATGAAGCATTTTTTAGGTGGGTCATGTCCGAGTAATAGTCATTTGACAAAAATAAAAAACACAATAGTTTTATTCTGAGTTTCTTCATTTAGGATATTTCCAGAACTCTTTACTGCAGAGTTTAAAAAGGGGTTAGAAACTGAAAAATGAACTACACATTTTGATTTTTAAATTTAATTTAAAATATTTTCTTTGAAAAAACCTTCATTGTGAGCAGAAAACCAATAAATCATTTCTGCATTCAATTCTAATTTCTCTGTCAACTTCTCTTTGATTATACACCCAGGAGCATGATGAGGACTAAGCTAAAGGCTACCTCATCTGCAGTGTGTAGTAATTCCCTGCTAGAGATGTTCATTACGCCTACAGGCACTAGTCCAGTGGAACAAGTCTGCTAGATATCTACTGCTAGGTTTTAAACATACAAAAAAAAAAAATCACAGTAATCACAGCCACCTAGGCTCTACCATAATAGCAACAAGAATAACAAGGTCTGGCTGGCTCACTGCTGGTGCAGGGCAGCAGTCACAAATCGAGGGGCTGGGAATGCAAAGCCATGGGTTTGTAGATTGAGCTCACTTTAGGGAATTTGCTGGACGCTCGGTTGGCAGCAAGACCAAAGAGAAGACTTTCATACGCATTTGCTAGGCCAGGCGGTTTTGGATGAGAAACATGGTATAATACCTCCTCTGACTACCACTTCAGAGCGCAGCAGCCAGCCCCACTCAAGGCTGCCCTCGCAGGCCATTCGGGAGGTGAGCCAGCGGCCGCCTGCCTGGTAGGCAGAACTTTTTGTTCCGAGCATGTCCCATTGCTGCTCAGCCAGATGAGCTGGCTGCCTTTGGGCTTCCAGGTGGGATTCAAGCTGTTGTTGACCCTTGAAGCTTTTCATGGTAGGCTTGGTTCTCACCAGAGGGACCATCTCCTTTCATCCCTCCTCCTGCCACCATGCAGCAGCTAATGCCAGCAGAGATGATTCAGCCAAGAAGTCCCCGAGTGCACATGGCTGAAGTGAGGGCAAGACAAGGACCCTGGAATGAGCACAGCTGGATGCAAACATGACAAGGAACAGAGAAGAGGGAGCACCTGACAGAGGGTGCCTCTTTGCCCCATTCCACCAACATGGAGCAACCTTGCAGCTACTTCTCCACATCCCCAGTAAATTCCTTTCTGGAATGTGTTTCCCTACTCGTCTGTCTCATATTTTATTTATTAAAGCTTAGCAACAGACTGGGGGGGTGGGGGGGTGTAATCACAAAAGCCACAGTAAGACAACAAAACAAATACTGCCCAGGTTCCTGCAGCAAAACACATTGGAGGGGCTGGCAGCAGGAACTAACATTTTAGTTGTTCTAGAAAGGAGGTTTTAACTTGATGGATGTTTCTGCTATGTATAGACATTCTTAAATTAAAATGAAGCTAAGCCAAAAATATTTATCAAAGGTCATCAACTTATTATTAGCTGTGTAATAATATTGTCATCATTTTGGCTTGCAGGTCACTGAAATTCTTTGTTGGTTTGAACAAGGTTGTGTCAGGTAATGCTCCAATAAAACAAAAAGGGCTGTTCTTGTCCTTAACAGTTTACCTATACAATAGCACATATTGCCTTTGCTACTGCCTCTCTATTTTTACTTGTCATAATGTGACAGTCACAGTGATGAGAACATGTGTTGCTGCAGAATGAACTGGGTTCTCATCTATTCAGTCTTAAATTCTGAAACTGGATTCTTATTTTCTGATCTCTGACTTCCACAGGAAGGTTACATATGCTTCTCTTACCTCCCCACCCCAGATCAGGTTCTTCACACAGAGTATTGGGAAAAATGAAGTTGGGTTTATGTTAGGACAAGGGTGTTCTACTTCAGTTATTTATGGCAGTAATCACCCCATGGAACTGTGCTTTCCTCAAATTGCACATATAAATTATCAGCTATTACTCCCTCCTGCAAAGGTTGATGCAACCTCTTGTTTTACAGGTTTAGTGAAATTTAGAGGTTAAAACATGCTTATGACTTGATTTTCCTCCCTGCTTCACCAGCTGCAAGGAAACAAAGGAAGCCAACATATTACCATATGAGCAGCTTATATGCTAACTGGAATTATATATAAGCTTTGTGAAGCATTGTGAAATGCTATACGTGAGCTTCAAGAGCTCTAGCTTCTCACTGCTATTCATTTTTCAATTTTCAGCTTCAAAGATCTTGGACATTCTCCTCCAGGCTCATCTACAAGCAGGAATCCAAGGTCTAGTCACATTGGATGATTTTCTCAGACACAGGATTTGTTGCAGCAGTCTTGAGACAAGCCAGGAGAAGAAAAAAGGAAGCAAGTTTATGCAATATTAGAGTTGCTTTTATTTTCCCCATATGCCATGACAATCCTATCGCCCTTCAGATATAAAAGTAAATTTACCTTGTGGAATATGACTAAGATTATTATGGCTTTTGTACTTCATAATCTCCTTTTCACCAAGTCTTCTGTGCACTTTCACGCACAACTGTTCGCCATGGTTCCATGTTAGCTATTGTTGGAGCTACAAAAGCCCCACTGGCTGCTAACAAGCAGCACTACTGGAACAAGGCCGTAATCCAACAAAAGACTTTGTAAGAGAAGTATGGGAGATGCCATGCCACCTGGTGAAGGCAGTCACAGGTAGAATAGGAAGATACTAAGGAAAGCTAGTGTCAAATGCTGTCTGTCAAGGGGGAAAAGCCTTTCAGAGGTGAAGCTTCTGTCCACAGGAAGGCAAGTGGTGTATAGTGACCATCTCAAGAACCTTCAGGTATTAGAGAGACGGTCTCTAAAAAGCTGTGGTGTACTAGTGAAAGAAGGTAAGAGCAATCAGTAGCACCCATCTTACTTCATATATATATCTTTTAAGATGCAGGTATAAAAACGCTAAAATGCAATGTAAGTGCCCTAGGGAGTGGGGCACGTGGCCGTAGGTTGTAAACATTGCTCTGTAACAACTGCTCCCTACTTCTTTCCATTTCTTAGAGCAGTGCTTCCCAAGCCATTTTTTCCCCTCTGTTTTCTTCCCCATAGAATATATCCTGCATTCTCAGGCTTGCAATGAGCCTTTTCCTTACAACCCTACAGGCAATGCTTATATACCTCAGTAAGGAAGAAGGGCTCAAATCTGCTGCTAGCCAAGACCTTGCTTTCCCCAGGTTCCCTCTCACCTTTTCTTTTCCAATGAGTGTTGATCTAAGTATGCCCCCTCCCCGTACCCAGCAGGGATTTTACCCAAGCCCATGCCACAGCTGTTGCAGCCTCCAGTAGCATGTAGTGCGGGATGGATGGCACAGAGGCAACACAAGCCTTCCCTGCTAGAGACATTTTTGTCTGAGACCAGGTCTCTCTGCCCTGCAAGAGGCCATCCAGGGTCCATTGACACAGGTTCCCCCACAACACCCCATACACCTTAGCAGCACATCCTAACACGCCTCTGGGTTCTTCCCTACACACTGCTGGCAGGAACGCCTGCCAGGGAGCTGAGCACAGGCTAGAGCTCACCACTCCACGGTACCTGAGCATGGCAGGTCCAGGAGCAACAGGCAGCTTCGACCAAGAGCCCAGATCATCAAACAAACCTGTGGCAACGACACAGGTCCAATGTCCAGTCAGGACAGCCAGCCTCAGGTCAGGCTCCAGATGAACTAGGGCCACAGCCAACTTAGAGAACAACACTCCTTCAGCACAATTCAAACTAGACTGAGGACCCAGGGCTGAGCCTAAATAGAGGTCCTCACCCATGGGTGGGGTGGGCAGAAGCCCCAGGTGAGGCTGGTCAGGGCCATCAAGGCCTCTGAGCGCCCTTAGGGCCCCACCATTACCATCCCTTACTATCTGCTGTTCCCTATTCACAGTATTCAAACTCAATAATCAGTATTTTAAAATCATCCAGTGAGGAAACACTATTGACATACAAAGGTATTTTTTCATACCTTTGTATTCAGTTCAGAAAGGCTATGGGGCTGGACCCTCAGCTGCTGAACATCACTGGGAGCCGTATCAGTTGACAGCAGTGAGGATTTAGCACATGATTTTGTTCATACAACCCATCACATTGACCAGTCTTTTTATTAATCTGAGCATTTAAATGAGTTCTTACTAGAAAAAAGTAACTAGAGCTGCAAAAAAGGAACAAGGTAAGGCAAGGACAAATACATAATTATCTTGAATGTGAAAAAAAAATGGTGCAGCAGAAGTTCATGTTCCTTTGTGTGGAACACAGCCCAGTTAATGTACAATTTAGATGCAATAGTTTTCTCTGGCTGGGAAATCAGTTTGCTTTTTTTTTTTTCCCCCAGCTTATCCTTTTAACATTTTCCTGGATAATAGAACAACGACAGAACTGAACTGCTGCAGCAGCCTGTACAAATTCATTAATGACATTAGCAAAATAATGATTTCAAACATGTGTGTCAGCACAGGCAGCAGCACTACGCTTTTACTGAGAGTCTTCCAGCACTCCACTTCTGCCATATTGTGAACGCACAGCTTTGTCATCCCCACTGCAAGAAATATAAGGTCTTAAAAAAGCTATATTTGCTTTTCCTGCACATGCTCTCCTTGTAATTTCAGATATTGAGGCCTGAGTTGGCAATCAGCCAGAGTTTCCATTGCCTTCCAGAAGTTTTAAATAGGAATGATCTTCTGAGGTTACTTATTAGTCTTTCTCTCGGAAATCGGCCATGGAGATGAGCAAGCCAGATGTTTTCCCCCACTGATCAGGCAGCTTGCGTTGGACCCACAGCTCCTCCAAAGCACGGTGTAGGGCAAAAGCAGGCTCTGTGTCACTTGTGCTCCCCTGCTGGTATCTGGTGAGTCTGATGTGCAGGGTGGTCCAGCACATGCTGCTGCCGTCCTCCTTACCTGCCATGAGACCTGCTCGCCCATTCAAGGCATTTCCATGCCTGTTCTGGAGCCCTAAAGCAGCAAAACGGGTGTTTCTGTGCACAGAACTCTGGCCCCATATGTGGAATTTGGATGGGAAATGCTGTCTGGATCTAAAATTGAATGTTTATTGCCCACCAACAACCTACAATTTGGAATATCTTTTAAAAGATGAGGAAAGGAACTGCTAAATTGAATCAGGAGAAGGCAAACTGAAATTGTGAAGGCTGCCAGTGTAGCTGGGGAGGGGGGGAAGCAGTAGCAGGAAGAAATTTAAGGCAATACTGCTGTCCTTGGAGCTTGTGTTATTTATCAAATTGGACCTGTCTAAAAATTATGCAGTCATTAGATCGAATATTTTTTCACCTAAACTGGCTGTTTGCAACAACCCTCCCCTCCTTTGTTCATTTAGCTTTGTGAGTGGTTAATCCCTGCTAGAATAATACCCTGCCACCCACTGAAAGCACTGAAATTATAAACAAAACCACAGGAATAACGGGTCTTCTGCAGGATCACATTGCTCCCTCTGTATGTCTTTCACTGTCCCAGCCTTGATGTTGTGAGTCTGGTTCATATTTAGAGCTTGCTGCTGTCACCTCTTCTTGGCTTGTTGCTGTGTCTCTTTTTTCACAGTTTTACAGTGCCTAACACAACCAGTTCTAGTCTCAGCCAGCACTGCTCTTATATACATGATTTATTTATTATAATGAAGTTAATAATGCAGGGTTACAATGGAGGTGATATTGGGAGAGTCCAGTGAAGGAACCAAACTATATAATGACATCAACCTGCCCACTAACCCTTCAGACAAGACCATGAAATGAGACTTCCAGGTGGAGCTAACAAAATGACAGATAACACCAAAACGTTGAGTAGTATAATAATAACAATGTGATGAAAGCTCTAAAAAACCAAAGCTTTATTCAAGTTCTGCTGATGCATTGACAAAGTTTATAAAGCTCAATGGGAAATTTTAATAAGAGGTAATAACAGCACTCTCACCCACTAAAAGAACATGATTCTGACCTATTTTATAATAGGGTTATTCAAAATAACTCCACTGACATCACAACACACTGGGGCGAGAAAAAATAGAATCAGTCCCTTGGCATTCATAAAATAATCTGACTGGGGTACACAAAAGAAGCATGAAGGGAAACCTGAACAAATATCCTCTTAATTAAAAAAAATGCTTGAGCAAGGATTTTTTTTTTCTTAACTGGAAGCTGTTTTGGTAACATACAAAAAGTTCATAACTGAAAGATTTGTAGCAGCTAAAATGCAGCTATAGATTGAAGATACAATGATAATCTACATATTTGATTGCAGCATTTATTGCCTAAATAAAGGAAAAAAAATAGTGGTAATGATATAAAGCCCTGTTTTCTCCCATGGAAGTACATATTCCTGTAGGCTTGAGGAATCCGGCAGAATGGTTGCTATCTGGGACAAAAGCATCCAGAAACGGGGCACGGCTTCAGCTGAAAGCAGGCTATTTGTTACAGGGTCATTTTGTGACAAGTCACATCCAGGTAAAGAATTTATGGACAGAGGGAAAGAATTTGTAAATAGAGGATGGGGTGTACTGGGAAGTCTACACCTGTCCTACGAGACCAGCTTATAAGGGCTTCACAGGTTTGCTGCCTTTAGCTTTTGGGTGTCCACACTTAAGTGGTGCAGGAGCTTTCAGGCTGCTACAGCTGATCTCTAGAACAAGGCTGAGGGAGACCCTGGGATGCTTTATAGATATGAAGAAGCTGGTACTGGGCTTGGATGCTCTCTCATGTGTTCCTCACAGAGTTAAGGCTTCCTGTTCTTCTATTAAACACACAGGCTATGCTCGCTCTAGGTACATCAGAGTCCTGAGGACAAAAAAAATTCTCTGTCCTCTAAAAATTAACTACGTACAGAAAGGGGAAATAAAAATATTGTCTTGTGGCAAGGTCTCTACCTCCTTTGGGTGGGTGAAAAAGAGATTAATGAAGCTGGCAGGCTACCAGGTCATTGACGTTACAAAACAATAAAAAGCTGGGAATGTTCCCACTTAATTCCCTTCATCTTTGCTGGGTGCATGTGCTTACAGGGTGATGGGAGAAGAGGCAGAGATGTCTCATCCTGCTGTTGAGAAATCTTAAATTAAGCCTGAGATTAAAGGTTATGCTGTGGCGCAACTGAAGCGTAGGTACACCTAAGTTAGGTTTAGCTAAAACTCCTGAAAATGGGGGGGCAAAGGCTTGTCTTGTATGGCCTGTCTTTGCTGCTGCTGTTAGACAAGCTTTGGTGGGCTAAACTTGTATCTTCTGCTTGTAGCAGGGAAGGTACCTGTACGGAGGTTGACTTTTAAGTACTGATATGAAGAGAATCATTAGCTAGAAATCCAGTTTTCTATGGAGAACTGGGCATGGGTTTGTTGTGTTATTGCCTCTCAGGAGGCAAGTCCTGATGCCAAGAATCTCTTCCTCTAGTCTTTCTTCCCCACACGTATCACTAAATGTTACTGCAGTGAAGTGGCTGACACCTCTCTTCCTTCAAACCTTTCTTCTTCCTTGGAGCTGTCAAAGTGCTTTTGTCAACAAACATGAATAGATCCAGCCATTGCTTTCTGTTAAAAAGCAAAACAAAAATTCACTTCAGGCTCATGAGAAAGGAGAGGAAGGGGAAAAAGAAACCCTTTTTTAATAAAGTCTCACTTTTGTATTACTATTTGAATTGCCTTAACTCTTCCGTCATGTACTAATCTTCAGACTTTCCTAATTTATGAGTTCCACTTAATTTGTTACGTTTTTTAAAATCTTAGTTATTTCTTTGAAGTTTTTTTTGCTTTGTTTTGCTTTGTTTTGTTTCATTTTGTTTCGTTTAAGGCTTTCTTCTCATTTGTTCCCTGCTCTGGCTATAGTAATTTCATGAGAAGAAGAGAAGAATGTTCTCACTTCTCATGCTTATGACAAACAATTCTATTAGCTGATCTAAAAATAAAATATAAAAAAGAAGAAAAAAAAACACTCTTTGAGGCACATTTCAGAAAGTGCTCATGTCCAGACTGATCTAATAAAGGTTTAAATTGAGGTTTGAAGTTGTAGGAGGTGGTAAAAATGAATGACCTGTCTACAAGGATTTACCTCTGTTCTCTCCTCTGGAAGGAATTTGCTTAAAATTCCCCTCTTGCTACTGTGGCTCTCTCCCACTCCCTGACCTCTGCATTATTCGTTATCCACCTTTTTTGCTGTCTCAGTGCCTTCAACCTTTTCAACCCCCCTCCTTTCTGATGCGTCTCAGAGTTTATTCTCCTCTTCCCCCCACTATTCCTCTCACTTTGTATATTAATGTGGTGGGTGACGTCCCCAAACACTCTACAGGCAAAGCTTCCTGTGGGTTGACCTCCCATTTTGTGGAGTAAAGCTGTAATATGTCTTTGTCAGCTCATGCTTGAGCATATGGTGGTATTTCAGTTGTGAATGATTTACTCAGTCTCCACAAGGAGGCAGAACTATGCACAGAGAAACTCTTATTTTTTTTTTATCTTTGGTACCTGATCCAAAGCTCCTTGGAGCTGTCTGGTGTTTCATAAATGACTATGACTGTAGTGTCTTAAAACAAGCACATTGGTACTTCTCATTCGTTGGAGACATCCTTCACTGTGTGGCACGTTGTGGGTTTTTTCTCCTCTCAGTGTAGAGGCTGAGGGTCCAAATGACCCTCTGCAAATCTGTGTGGCCCTGTGACTCCTGCCTTGTACATCTTTCCCCATCCAATAGTGATCTGCTTTGCAAAGCCAGCTGCATAGGTCATTGTATTTTCCATGTTTTCTCCAGACCGCTTTGGCAGTGGGACTGTGTTCATCAGCAGTTATGAAGGTGTGATCCAATGGAGGGAAAAGAGAGAAGGCGCAATAGTGCAGTGACATTCCTTTATGCTTAATACTTGCACAGACTTATGCTTAATACATATGGACTTTTTAATATTTAAAATTTATTTTTTCTAATGGAAAGTACACACAATGAAGATTATTCCATGATGTATCTCTTTTGCATCATGCTACTCTGGGTCTCTATTAGCCAAAGTGAAACAGAAACTATCTAGGTGAAACCTAGGAAAACCCTAAAGAACATGGTTTCTCTATAAAACATGGTTTCTTTCAAATAAAAGAAAAAAAATCAAAGCATTTACTGTTCTGCTTTACTGTTGTAAAGTAGAAGTTACAAGAAGGACATTAAGTTTCTCTGGTATAAAGGGAGTACAAGCTAAATCAGAAACACTTTCCTCCACTGTTTTTCTGTCATTTAATGCCTGTACTAAGGAAACAGCCCCCAGAAGAACTCCTGCAGAAGATAACAGATGTTTTCCTCTGATTAACCTGGAATGGAGTGGGTTTAACGCGTGCCAAATCCCAAAGTCCTTACTCAGGCAAAACTGCCAGAATCTGCATTAATTATGCCAGAAGGACATGATATAATTATCAAAATGCAAAATAAAAACCATTCAGTAATACAGTGTAAAACAACTCAAGTCTAGCTTAAAATGTTGTGTTGGCTTCAGAGCTGATGTGTTTTGTCAAAGTAATGGTCTGCTCCAAAGTGCTTTGCTAGCAGGCGGAGAGGGTAGGCATGGGCTGTGAGTTACTGGATGAATGGTAGGAAAAGAAAGGATCCTAGTCCTCTGAAGATCTCTGCTTTCACCCTCGGCAAATCAGACATCAGGAAACACACTGAATGAAAACTTTCTTGCCAATAAACACTTAAAAAATATATATCTGAAAAGATGATTTAAGAGGACAATGACCCAGAAGTGCATAACGAATCTGGACCTGTGTTGCTGCATTTATGACGGCTTTCCAGCAATAAAGTCGGTTAAAAGACAAATTAATTGTATGCTTCCTTTTCAAGGGAAAGAGACCAATGGTAGTTACTATGGCAACTACTTGCAATTCATCCTATTAACTTTCTTATTGCAGGAACAATCAATAATGATACAGATCGCTTTAGGATAAAATATACATGAAGGCTTTTAAAAATATATATTGTTTGCTCTACTTTCAAATAAAATCTGATATGCTCTTGAAAAAGCAAAGACAATATTAGACAGAAGCAAAATGTGGATTTGCCAGAAGGAAAAAAAAGGTGAGTCAAATTGTACCAAAATCCATCTTCTCCTCTTAGCAACTTCAGCAAACTGTTCAGATTAATTTCTTCTGAAATGTTTTGACATTTGTGTTCACTCTGATGGTGAAGGTTATACCTTATTTAAAGGCATAATACTGTGTGCTGAAATCTCTGCTCAAACAGGACAGGTGTATTCAAACTCTCTAGAAGGTAGAGAGTAACTAGGTAACTATTCCAAAAACCTTTTGGAAATGCTGTGCTATCAGCACTGATGCCTCACCTTCTTAAAGAGCTACCACAGGTCTTGTGTTCCCTATTTCACGTTATTTTTCAGACGTTGAACAGCAAGAGGGACCCAGCCTCCCGATTCTACCTCCCAATTCCTGTGACCCTGGCAGCAATAACAGCCAGGCTTACTCTCCCTGCTGAAGAATCTGTACTTTTTGGTGCGATGTATAGGACACTGTAAATTCTCTCTTCCCCTATTTGATTTTGTGGTTGCTAAGAGGCATAAACGCCCTGAGGTTTGTATCCCACCCATTGTATTTGCTTGCGCCTTCTTCTGGAGGCTACACTGGCTTTAGAGGTACTCAGCTGTAGCATATGGGAATGAATGTATTTTCTGAGTGTGCTGAAAAGAAGGAAACTTCAAGAACAATTTTAGGTTGCATGATTTGTCAGCAGAAGTTGGCATTGTAGGGACGTTTGGATGGGCAGCAGATACAAAGTGAAGTACAGTGGTTAGGACACCAGGTTGGGTCTTGAGAAATGTTTATTTCTCAACTTAGCTGAGACAGTCCTGTGAGGTTTTACAGAATAACTTCCCTTGTGTCTTTTTCCTTGTCTCACATGTGGATGATGCTGTGCTCCCTTGCAAATATTGAGAAAATGGAGTAGTCATGTCTCTAAGGTACCTGGATGTCAGATTGATGCAGGCATATAATCTAAAAGTTGTGCCTTCTCAAGGACATCCCAGAGCATTGCAAATATTAGTCTTAGATTGCTTTAAGCATTTCTTTCCTAAGTCTGAGGGAGTCTTTCCATTTCCTTCAGTGATAGTTGAATCAGACTAACTGCCTTCAAACTGTACGAACACAGAAGATCTATTCCAGCCCCCAGTATTTTTCTATCCAAATCACTGTTCCAAGTCCCTTCTCATTGAATATGGCCCTGTGATATCAGGAGTTGATGACTCAAGCTCTGTTTATGCGCATATGATTGTAAATATGTAAGACATTAACATTTTCCAGTTTATAATGCTCGAAAAGCCAGATATGGTTTACTGCTATTTCACTTACAGGTGCGAATCATAATATATAACAGCAAATTTAATGCAGTAGCACCGTGTGGATTGCTGAGGGCATTGTGTCATGAATGTGTCAGTCTTCTAACACTGCAGAGTTTTCTAAAGATGCATTTCACTAGATCAAGTACATAAATCTGAGCTGCCTGGGACGGAGGAATGCTGGAACAGGAATATTTCTCTGTGTTACAGAGAAGTTTGCACATCCTAACTTTACACATCTGTTGTCATTTCCTAAGTCACAGTTCTACTTGTGTTTCTTCTGACTTACAGAAGTTGGTCCTTTCTATAGAAATTCTAAATTCAGTTCATCTTCAAAGGAAGAATACAAAATACTTTTAAATAAAAACATGGAAGATGTTGCACAAGTTAATTTACTTAAAACTCAAGCTTCTGATCTGCTGTTCTTAGATCACTTCATTAACATAATGTCTTGGTTTAGTCCCAATCAACAGCCAAGCCCCACGCAGCCGCTCGCTCACTCCCCCCCGGTGGGATGGGGGAGAGAATCGGAAGAGTAAAAGTGAGAAAACTCATGGGCTGAGATAAAGACAGTTTAATAGGGAAGGAAAGAGCCGCGCACGCAAGCAAAGCAAACCAAGGCATCCATTCCCTGCTCCCCACGGGCAGGCGGGTGCTCAGCCATCTCCAGGAGAGCAGGGCTCCATCACGCGTAACGGTGACTGGGGAAGGCAAACGCCATCACTCCCAACGTCCCCCCTTCCTCCTCCTTCCCCCAGCTCTATACACCGGGCATGACACCGTATGGTGTGGGACACCCCTGGGGTCAGCTGGGGTCACTGTCCCGGCCGTGTCCCCTCCCAGGTTCCCGTGCCCCCGGCACAGCACGGGGAGCTGAAACAGCCCTTGGCTGGTGTAAGCGCTGCTGAGCGACAACTAAACATCTCCGCATGATCACCCCTGCTTCAGCACAGATCCAAACCACAGCCCCATGCTAGCTACTGCGAAGAAAATTAACTCTGTCCCAGCTGAAACCAGGACACATAAACATGACCAAAACAGTAACATCTTAACCTTCTTTTCCAAATTTCCCCTACTACTAAGTCATTTCATTTTTTCCCATGTCACTAGAATTCTTGATCTGCAAGTCACTTTTGCCTCTTCTCTCCATTACTTCAAACTATGCATATATTACACATTTCTCTCTGACAGGGACCCTGAACCACCATTCCCTTGCAGCTGCCCATGTAACCAAACCAAACCAAAACCTCCCTCTCCACATCTTATCTCATAAGTATTTATTTATTGCCTTCCTGTAGTCTTTCTCCAAGCCATACAAAAGCTATTTCTGGGTCACAGGGCTTCTCAGAAGACCATCTCAACTGTGGTTGCAGACTTAAAGATGTCTAACCATACTTGCTGTATACTCTTCTGCTTATTGCGCTTTCTCAGGCCCACCACATAAATACATAAACATAGCTTTATTTACCCCATCAGTCTCTTGCTTTTTTCCCCCTGCTCCACCCCTTATGTTAAAAAAAGTATAAAATCAACAAATATCAATATCATTAAGCAGGTTCAAACTTTGCCATCATTTAAAGAAAGGTGTTGGGGAGAAGAGAGAGTGGCTTGCTCTGCTTACCAAAAAACATTGTAAAAAAATCTGAGTACTTTTGGCTGGTTTTGTATCAGCCCAATAAAAGAAGACCTGACAGTCGATCTGTCAGTTTGGGGGTTTTATAGAAAAAGATGAGCGGCAATTCCCAGAGGATGTGTTTAAAAACTCTACACAACTGAGAGTTGTATAGAGTCTCTACTTAGAGATTTAGTTTCTCCTGCCCTTCTAGTTTTTCTCCCCCACTCTTAACTTTTAAAAATCTTAAGGGGAAGCGGTCAGAGTATATTTGTAAAGTACACAGTGAAATATGAAGGCTCTTCCAATACCAATAATGCGGTACATACTGGGAGTCTTCATCCAAACAGTTTAGTTATATAATACACCAAATCAAGATGTTGAGAATCAAAATAGTATCATCATAAATTGGATTTAGGGACTGCTTGGAGTATGAAAGCAATAACTGAGACTTCACAAGGAGTGTTTCTCTGTTGTTAGAGAAACTTGTACAATATATCTGCGAAATGGTTCAGTGGGGATCCTTGTAGCAGGTGGCACCAAGAGCTGAGAGTACGGTGCCAGCAGAGATTAAAAAAGAAAACAAGACCTGGCAAGAAAAGACAAAGCAACATGATGCCATCAATTTAGGTTCTTGCTGCCTCAGCTGCCATAGCCTGTCTTCATGGATGAGAGTTGTGACTGAGTGATATGAAATAAAAGAGAGGAGACTGACCAGTCACTTGGAAAATAACTGAACATGCTTCAATGTTTGTTGCAAATAGTTCTTTTTTAAAGAAAACTTGGTCCTGAACTCCTAACTATCTGAGGAACAGTGCAAGATTCTGTAAGGTTGCTCTATTTGAGATCACAAAGGTAAAAAGTCTCACTTAAAACACGTGCGTAGACATTTTACCTGGCAGGAACCACTGTTTGTATTTGCAGTCTTTGAATGAAATAGCACAAATTAGTGCAACACAAGGCAGTGTGTGCGTGTGCTTGTGCGAGAAAGGCTTTTGCCAGGCAGGAGCTAGAGGTGCGAGTCTGGCCCTCTGCAGTGCTCCCTGGTGCTGGTAGCTCCCCTTTGAGCACACTGGTTCTTGCAAATACTGTCTGGGGACCTGCAATTCTCACCATGCTGTAACGGTGACATGCTGAATTTAAGATCTTATGTTCCCTTTTGAAAGTCAGGACCCTGAAAACTAGAGCCTGACACTGTAGAGCCTCTTGTGGATTTACATGTGGATGGATAAATCTGTAGCCCTAGCGTTGCTTAAAATATTCCTGGTTTGTGTCCTTCACATGAGATAATACAAGAAAACCACATGAGCATAGTGAAGACAAAATACTGCGAGTGCATGGTTATTCACTTTCCAGTGGTCACTAAATATCTAAATTGAGGATATCTAAAGCCAACACTTATACTGCTGCTATAGCACGTGCCTTAAGGATTTCAGATGACTGTGCCAATTCAGGGCGCTTTCAAGGTTTTCTCTTCAATGACCACTGTACAAATACTCTATAGTTACTGAAGTCTGGGTAAATGAGAAAGCTTCTCACCTTTATTCTTTTGCTTGCTTATTTCCATAGCTTTATTAAGACA
Source organism: Anhinga rufa (assembly GCA_013400875.1). Classification (NCBI taxonomy): domain Eukaryota; kingdom Metazoa; phylum Chordata; class Aves; order Suliformes; family Anhingidae; genus Anhinga; species Anhinga rufa. The sequence continues at coordinate 25,589 of VZTV01101741.1, forward strand.
AAATAAAAAAACCTATGTGCCACTGAAAACTACACAAATGTATTGGTCATTTTGTAGCAGGGTTCCACTAATCAATAGCCATGGGATAAATAAAAAGGTAACAAAACCTTCTAGAAATAAGCTTGTTTACTTTGGACTGTAACAGGACCCGCTAATTCGTAGACTCCTTATAGGTAGTTACAGGCGCTGAATGGTGGGGCATAAAGCCAGCTTAAACCAATTGAGATTTGAATAGTATAAATTACCCGTTAAGCTTTTCTTATGCTTTATAAAAAAGTGCCTTACTCAGTGTTGGTAGGAACCTGGCACTTCTAATGATGACAAAGGGATCAAAGTAAGGGTAGTAAAGGATGCCTCACTTGAGACCAGTTGTATGGGATTTCTCATGATAAGACATCCAGACATGTGGTGAAGGATGGTAGAGTGAAGCCAAGTTTAAAAAACATAGCTATAACAGCAAAGTGGAAATAAAATACCATCTCCCTTCTATTTGAGCTTTGCATTTCAGAATTTTTCCCTCTTGAATTATGACTGCTCTCTCTATATAAATCTGATAACCTCTGACTATAAGAAATTCAGTCCAATGATTTTTCTGATTTCTTTGGAATATTAGCCTCACAGGGAACTAAATGTCATCTAAGACTGCAATTTTTGGAATATTAAGTTACACCTTCTCAAAACAGGTGGATCTCCACATGAACTTATCTTAAACTACTTTTGAAAAAGCATTGTATATCCAACAATTTAAATAGGGTTTCAAAACTCTTTTACTGAAGGTCACGCATTGCTTGTTATTTATTCAGCTGGAATATTTATTTTGTCTTTTGATCAATAGTTGCTGTACCAATCCCTCAGTTATCTCTAATTCTGTGTCAGTCACTTCCCTTTTTTTTTTTTCAGTTAAAAATGTGAAGAAATTTTTTAAAAATGTCCAAATTGGATATCCATGTGCTGATTTAAGCTCTGTAACGTCAGTGGAAATACAGCTCATGATTTCGGTAGACTTTGGGCTAGATCGACACTTTGTGACATCATCTGTCTTAGTATTATGCATCTTCTATTTCTCTGCTTCATCTGAGTTAAGGTTTGGTGCCCTTCTTGCTGCTCGTACAGCAAAATGTAGTCACTACAACATCTGAGATGCACCGAATCTCTCCTTTATTTCCTTGAAGTTACTTCTGTGTTTAAATAATGTCAACTTTAATTGTGTTTGAGATGAAGCTAGAGGAAAACTGAAAAATTGACTCTCTGGTCTCATGGTTAATGCACTCCGATTTGGGATGAGGAGAGGTGTCAAGTTCAATTCTCTGCTTCAGATAAGGAGGATGGATTTGAACTTAAATCCCCTGTATTCCTGTGATTAACCCTGGGCAGCTGAATGAAGGTCTCTATTTCTCCCGTCCTCCTCCCGGTTGTGCTTTGATCTGATCAGGAAAACATTCAGATTTATATGTTACGAATGGCATAAGGTATGTCCCTTCAGGCAGGGGATAAGCACTTCATCTCCCAAAAAGCAAGACTGAAGCCATAATATATTCCTCAGTATTTCCTCCTGGCAGTTGTAGATGGTGTTGTAAACAGGCTGGCTTTTATTCAGGACTGTATGATCGCTGCATCCCACTAAGAGAATGGTGGACCTCAGAATACCGTCAAGAGGTTGGTTCCAGAGGTGGTGTGCTGGTTTTGGCTGGGACAGAGTTAATGCTCCTCTCAGTGGCTAATATGGGGCTGTGTTTTGGATTTGTGCTGAAAACAGTGCTGATAACCCAGGGATGTTTCCGTTCCTGCTGAGCAGGGCTTACACAGAGCCAGGGCCTTTTCTGCCTCTCGCCCCACTCCACCAGCAAGGGGCTGGGGGGGCTCAAGGGGTCGGGAGGGGACACAGCCAGGACAGTGACCCCAGCTGACCCCAGGGATGTCCCACACCGCATGGCATCATGCTCAGCACATACTGCTGGGGAAGGAAGAGGAAGCGGGGGACATTCAGAGTGATGGTGTTTGCCTTCCTGAGTCATCATTATGCACCACGGAGCCCTGCTTTCCTGGAGGTGGCTGAACCCCTGCCTGCCCATGGGAAGAAGGGAATTAAATCCTTGTTTTGCTTTGCTTGTGTGCACAGCTTTTGCTTTTCCTATTAAATTGTCTGTATCTCATCCCACAAGTTTTCTCACTTTATCCTTCCAAATCTTTCCTGCATCCCACCTGGGGAGAGCGAGCGAGCAAGCGGCCCTGTGGGTCTTACTTGCCACCTGGGGTCAAACCAGGACAGGTGGGGAAGCAGAGCCAGGCTGGCATCCATCCTGCGCATCTAAACTAATAGCCCTTAGCTGAGTTACCTGAGATGGGGATTAGTTTTTTCCCTATTATACTAGAGACGTATCTCTCCATCGGAGCATCAGATGTAAAGCATGCCAAAAACTTCAAAGGAACATGACATTAACAGTCTGTAGATTTCTCTTCCTTGACGATACCAAGAACACATCTCCCACTGATATCAGTTAGTAGCATCCAGCCTGCTGCCAATGCAATAAGTCTATTTTTTAAGAGGCTAACAATTCTGTGGGAAGGTTGGAGGGTGCCTTACTAAGGGAGCAGTCAGCATCCATCAAGAGCATGCTACAGATTCTGCAGGTGGTGTAGCTTGCATGCTAAAGTACTACCCAATATCTGTTCCAGAAACATCTGACCTTAATTTGCTATGAATTATTTCCAAAGGGAGCTTGACTTCTTCCCAGCAAAAAAGTTGTGCCTAGAGAAAGAAAACAAACCACACAAGGGTTAAAAATGAGATGGGATAAATAAATAAAGTATGTTTGATAGGATAATGATCTGAGACCAGCTGTTGCTGAACAAACATTTATTATTATAAATCATCAGAAGCCTAATAAAATATAGACTTACCAGAACAATACCAAACAAAAATGCTTATGTAATAATTAAATACGCAAAATTCACAGCTCCCTAGAAAATTAATTTTTTCAGGGACAGGTCCAAATCTATTTCACTTGCATGCAAATCACTCATAGACAGCAGTGCAGAAAATCCTATGCCTTTGCTAAGATTTATTTAATCATTTATAGCATGATTTGTGTTGAGACAATGAAGACATAATTGTAAAGTACTCCTGGTTATAACATAGCAATGCTAGAGAATTCCTAATAAATGTTCATGTTCTGGCCTTCTTTATACTGGGGGGGAAAGTGGGACGTACTAAAAATGCTAGACATGACAAGCTGTACGAAGAGGTGCTCGGGTAAACCTTAGATTTCCTCCCATGATTTATTCCTACCAGCTAATATGCCAATATTGATGGAATTCAACACAAAGTAACCAAATTCAGAAGAACACAAAAAGCTATGCAGAAGGAACAATGCTGGCTAGGAAGCTAGGCAATAGCAAAAGGATGGAGGTTATGAAATGTCTTTCATGTTACAGTGTGAGAACGTATGTGGTCACATATGGTGGCAGAGAGGAGCTGAGTTGTGCTTTACAGAGCTATAAGCAGAGCACATCAGCTCTCCTGATGTGATATCCTATGAGACCATAAGGCATAAATAGTTCTTGCAGAGTTAAGCAGTATCAATGAATTCTCCCCAGGCAGAACCGGGACAAAAATAACTTGTTTTTTTTCATGAGAAGGGAGGGAAGCTAATAAAAAGTTTTAAAAAAACAACAAACTAAACAATCTCTTTAGATCGTGACAACAGCTGAAGAAGCTGCTGAGGTTGATGGTGAGATCATGAACACTTCAGCCTTCCCAGCACAGATGCCTAAGCCTTCCCTCTGGAAGTCCATTTGCTACAATGCAAAATGGCAGTATTTCGCTTTTGCAACTCCCGACTACTCTAAATGAAACTGAAGCTGCTTTGACCCCACTCTTTTAAACCTGAGCCTGAATGGAACAGCAAATTTAAATAAGACTCTGTCTGAAAGCTGAAGGGCAATGGAGTTGTGAGCAGTAAACAGTGCTGGTGTAGCTCAGGGGGTGGGAATGTTTGCTTGCACGTTACACACCATCACTTTTATTTACATTATCGTCAATCCCTTTTCCTGAAATCTCTCTTGAGTCCTTGCACAGATAAGACTGCCTGAGCACTCACAGCCTGTCAACACTCTGTGGCACTGCAGTGTCACTCCCTAAAGGGATGCTTTTCCAAGGCATGGCTTTTGACAGTGGCATCCAAAATGACAACTCCTGTTCTGCTTGGAAGTTTCAGCAGCCTTTTGGTACCTCTTCCTGCCACTCTTGGTACTCACCATCTGTGCTGAATGGAAAGCAGTAGATGGTGTCAAGCTGCAGAGTAAAATAATAATTTCCCTTTACGTGGTGACAAGATCTTTGACTGGCATGGGGTTAAGCTGAGCAGGTAGTGAGTGGCTTTAGAAAAGGAGCTGAAGATACCACAGATTCATAAAATGACATTTTAATCAAGCCTTGAGCAATTTGCTAATTACATTCAACTGCACTTAAAGGAAAAACAGGAGTTGTCAGGATTTTGTAGAGACAAGCAGAAAATTGGTTTGGGTACACCACTGACTATTATGAATACCTCAGTGTCATATCATCCAGGAAAGACACAGTGGCAAATCCTAGCAAAAGTCATATTTGCAATTTTCTTTCCAACTTCACTTTGGAGTAAATTTGGTCACCAGTTTATTCTTCTTTTTTTTTTCCTTCCAGTACGTCTTTTCTATATTTAAGTATGTATAATGGATCTGCTAAAAAACATCAGAGACCATTAAGCCAGAGAAGCATGAAATCAAGTAGAAATTATTATTTTAATTCTATGCACTTGTGCATAACAGTATGAACATGGTGCCAAATAAACATTCATCAGAACTCCAGCTAGTACTCAAGACAGTAATCTGATTTTCAGTTTGGAAGCAGGAAATACATGCCTGCCTACATTTCAAGAGAAATTTAGCTGCTGCAAAAACCAGCTTGTAGATATTCTGACAGGCAAAGAAAATGTCAATTACTCTGTAGTAATTTTATTATTAAAAAACTCTTCAAATGGCAGCACTGGGGCTTGACAGATAAGTACCAATCTGTAAAATTTGTTAATCATGTGTCCGATACAGAAACATAAGCTCAGTGTTCATTAACTTTGCATGATCCTGCCTCATCAGGAGCAGGTTCCGAGCCTCAATCTCACATATAATTTCTAAAGGGAATCTCCCATTTGACTTGATCTACTTTGTGGCAGAGATCGTTGGTGTGTTACAGGCACAGGACAATGAATGCCCTGATATATATGCCCTGTGTTCTGTACAGATGTTCTGCCTTGCATTGAACCTGTAGGCATGGCAAAGGTGGGATAGAGTACAAGACAGTTTGGAAGTCTGTTTAACTGGTGATGGACAACTGGCCAAAGAGGAAGATTCTTTCACCCTAGAACAGACCAAAACTTGACATTTCTGTTTTGGGATAACATAGATGTTACGAGACATGGACGTTATCTAACTATGAAAGCCAATGTTGTTTCTCCTCTGCAGCAGGACTAATTCTAAACTGCAGTATTAAACTTGTTCTAGGTACATGTTACAGTAGAGTTTGGTCAAAAATTTTGAATAAGTTTTTCAATCAATAATTCTGATTTGCCATTCTCTGATTCTCCTCTTAATTAAGGCATAATGCTCAGGGCTTAGGCACACAACAAAGTTACCTTGTACCATCTACCTTCCAGCAGCATTGGTGGGCAGGCTCTAAGCCTTGCCATAATGCAAAGTAATTTAAGTTTATGTAACCTTTCTGCATAAAAGGCTAAGCTAATTTGAAATACCTCATTTGCCAGAAGCTAAGAGAAGGCACGTGGATAGTTGCTGCTGGTCAGCTCTGCTTGCTTATTTGTGTGTTGATCCTACGAAAGGTGCTTGTTTGATATCCCCACGCTTCTGGAAAAAAAAAAAAAAAAGGTTACTCACAACTTGGATTCAGTTGCTTTGTAATGTAGCCAGTGGAGCCACTGGCTGCTGTGAATCACACAAACACCAAATAGCCATATTTTGCGAGGCAGTAAGTAAATACACTATCAGGGGCATGTCCTGCCTATAGGCTTCATAGCCTACCAACATAGCACAAGGTACTGATTTGTTTAAGATCCAGATATATGTCTGATTTCTTGCACCATGTTCATCCTGTTCAGCCCCAGCGATTTTGCTCTGTGTGTAAAGTGCAGTGTGTTCATAAATATGGAGAGACTGGTATTTACGGCAGTGATCATATTATGGGGAAGAAGCAAAAAATGGTTTATTTTAATGATGTAAAGACTTGAAGTCTTGTCTTCAGTGTCATAGGGAGACAGGAACTAAACATGTTAAACCCTCTCCCTACTCCTTTACCATAAAACTGGTCTCCTCACTTGGCAATACTAAGCAACCTCTCAGCCAATACTCATGAAGCCTATACTGAGGTAAGAAATGAAGTGTTTTCTCCTTTCTTTCTTCAACAAGTACCCAAGAATAGCAGTTTATTTACAGTATAAGCATTCAAGTTATTTTCAAGCTACAGCAGTTTTTTACCAACAGCTGCCTCAATTATCCTAAAAATGTTCAAATGTGATCTGTAAAATGAGTCCTTGCCTCAAAACAGAAACTTGTTGTACACTGAGCGAAGAATAAGTGAACATGCCTGTATGCTTTCTTAGTCCTGTCACATTGTGTTTGCAAGACGTGTTCGTGAATAATAATTCTCACAGTAGAAATGGAATATATTCATCCCAATTAGTCTTTTTTAAGTGCTGCTTCCTTGTCTCCAAGGCCCACTCTGCCATTCTTGCTTTCTTTTATAGGGCATCTTACAGAGCAACATGAGTTTCCTTGTGAAAATTCCTGGACTCCGTTGATCAGAAGGTCATGATCAGTGACCTGGTTGGAGGCCTGTAACTAGCGGTGTTCCCCAGGGGTCTGTGCTGGGTCCAGTCCTTTCAACATGTTCATCAATGACCTGGACGAAGGGACAGAGTGTACCCTCAGCGAGCTTGCTGATACAAAACATCCAGCGAGCCCTGGGCAGGCTGGAGAGCTGGGCTGAGGGGAACCTCATGGGATTCACCAGGAGCCAGGGCAAGGTGCTGCCCCTGGGGAGGAACAGCCCCCGGCACCAGCACAGGCTGGGGCTGCCCTGCTGGGAAGCGGCTCTGCTGAGAAGGCCCTGGCAGTGCTGGTGGGCAGCCAGTGCCCCTGAGCCAGCGCTGGGCCCTCGGGGCCAAGGAGGGCAGCGGTGTCCTGGGCTGCATGGACAGGAGTGTGGGCAGCAGGGCGAGGGAGGCCATCCTGCCCCTCTGCTCTGCCCTGGGGAGGCCGCAGCTGGGGTGCTGTGTCCAGTGCTGGGCCCCCAGTGCCAGAAGGACAGGGAGCTGCTGGAGCAAGGCCAGCGCAGAGCCACAAGGATGCTCAGGGGATGGAGCATCTCCCTGGTGAGGAAAGGCTGAGAGACCTGGGCTTGTTCAGCCTGGAGCAGAGAAGGCTGAGGGGGATCTCCTCAGGGCTTATCAGTGTCTGAAGGGCGGGTGTCAGGAGGGTGGGACTGGGCTCTTCTCAGCGGTGCCCGACGACAGGACAAAGGGCAACGGGCACAAGCTGGAACACGGGAAGTTCCACTGAAACCTGAGGCAAAACCCCTTTGCTGTGCGGGTGCCCGAGCAGCGGCCCAGGCTGCCCAGAGAGGCTGTGGAGTCTCCTTCCCTGGAGCCATTCCCACCCCGCCTGGACGCGGTCCTGTGCCCCTGCTCTGGGGGTGCTGCTCACGCAGGGGCTGGACGGGGGCAGCTCCGGAGGGCCCTGCCAGCCCCCGCCGTGCTGGGATGCTGTGACTTTAAATGTAGCTGATTTTAGCCCTTACATGGCACTGAGGCTGAAGTACTGCTGATGGAGCTGGGGAGGGTGTGCCAGGCTGTGCCTGCATGGTTCATGCTGCGTAGTGTGTCTATACAAAAGAGGACTTTCCTCTGAAGGGCTTAAGAGAGATGACCACCAGTAGTAATGGATACAGGGTTACTACTGCCTAGCTTACACTCAATTGATTAATTTTAAATATCTCTTTTACAAGAAGACAGCTATGATACTTTCAGAAAGATAAGTAGAGTAATGCTCTATTACAAGCTAATATAGCTATTTCCTATCTGTCTTTCATTGTCATCACTGTTGATGCAGCTCAGTGAGGAGGAAAGGGCCCATGCTTTCTGGAGAGGGGTTGAAACCCTGGGGAAAAGGGTATCCCCCAAGGGTCTTAAAGGAACCTGCTGAGGATAGTCTAATCTGGGCTCCCCGGATCCCAGCTTGGTGTTTGAGGCACTTAATCTTTCTTCACGAGTCTCTCTGCATCTTAAAATAGGTCTGAGCACATGGGTATTTCCTGGGTATGTCAGCAACCCATTTACAGCCATTAATGAATTCAGTAGACAAAAGGTGAGGGAAAGTGGGAAAACAGAGTAGGATCAAAGCTCGTGTTTATAGAGTAAGAAAATAAATAGTGGAAGCAACTGAAAAGGTGAAAGTCTCAAGTATTTTATGTCACTTAAGTATGATCTTGATGAGCATCATTGAAGAACAGAAACTAGTCCAATAGGGAGAAAGAACCAGCCCCTTCCTTCACAGATAAATAATCTGATGTAGTAGACGATACATTATAATTGAAAGCTGAATATTTCAGTAGCTCTTTTCCTTGCCTTCCAGTGGCAGGTTGGTTTAATGGTCATGGTTTAATACTGTCAGACTAGAACTGCACCGGGCCATTCCCTTTCAGAGATAAGTGGAGAAGAGTTCCTGTAGTTTCCGTGTAAAATGCAAAGTAAAGCATCTCAGCCCACATGCTGCCTTTCAGCACGGAAATAAATGGCTGTAAGAAAAGGATGAAACAATATTTCCCTGCTTTCCTTGCTTTTCTGGCTTCTTGATGTTGTCTGTGCTGCCCTTTGCTCTGTCATCTCTCTCCCTGGCTCTCAGGAGAAGGAGGGTACTGTGGCATACTAAAGAGCTGAAGGCAGTTAATGAATAACAAAATGGAAAGTGCACTTTCGCAGACTCCCTAATTTCAGAAAATGCCTTACAGAAGGGTAAGGCATCTGAAATCCTCAAAGCATCAATGAGGGAAAAGAGGCATATCTCTTCTCAGTTTGCACTGTGTGAGAAGGAGCTGTGAACTCAGGTGGGTCTCCTGCTGGCATTGTGGTGGTGACATCTTCCATAGCCTTCAGAGTAACAGCTTTCACTCCTGCTCTTTCACTTTTAAGGGTACTTAGGTCCTTTGGGACAGTTCCAGCCTTGACCCCAAAACCCTTATGGTTTGGGTTCCTGACCCTGAGAGGAAGCCACAGCCCAGACGTGTGCATCCAAACTCTTCACACTGCACATGGGAAGGCAAAAAACAGTCAGCAAAGTGAGCCAGAATATCCACAGCTGTGTTGAAAATCACCTGGAGTGGCTTCCAAGAGCTTCAAACCCCAAAGTCACTCAGGCCCTTCCTGCAGCTCCATTCCTGATGCCTGCTCTGCCTGTGACTGCTTGTGCGAACAGAGCAGCCAACCTCCCGCCTCACCTCCTACTAGATTAGCTGACCTACAAGAACTCTGGTCTCTAAACTAATAGACAAGAATACTATAAATATACCCTATACTGTTGCCTTTGCTAAGGAAATTTCCTGATCCTGTACCTGTTTAGGTGGTTGCCATCAATCAAAGTTGCTTCAGAACAGTGAATCTGCAAAATACACTACCCAAACTCATAGTCTATGTTAAATGCAAGTCATACAAGAGGTAATTGTATATGTGATTACCATCAAAAACACTAGGTGGGAAATGCAATAAGGACTATTAGTAGTGTCTTTAAAAATACTGCATAATTTGAAGCATAATAAGAAAGAATTATGTAGAAAGCTTATTTGGCACAAGGTAAAGGGAGAAATGTGCAATATTGCCTTTTAATAATTTCTGGTAAGACTCTGGATTTTTTCTCAGTGCCATTCTCCTAAATACCAGGTTACATCACTCATTTGATGTGCACTGTACTCTCAGTGCTGTGTTGAAATCCTTCCACTCACACAGACAAGGCTTGATGCTGCAAATGCTCTTTGACATCCCCTTCCCCCTGCTCATGGACTGTGGTGGGTATGAGACAATGCCCTTTGCTCACCAGTACCTCAAGTGAACAGAGGCAGTCTCTAGCAAAATGAGTGTTTAGCTGAGTAGATGAGACCACACAAATATCAAAAGAACCTGTGCTTGAGCCAGAGAGGCACATTTCTGAAGACAAACCTGAAGCAAGCAACTGTATGGATTTATTTAAGACCTTTCATGTGGGAGAAGGCATCTCCCTGCGGCTTTGGTTGAACACTCCCCAGTTAAACCACCTACAGGTTAGTCCTCGCAGACAATAGATATGCAGCAAGACTATAGCCCCTACAGTGTTGCTTTAATATGGAAGCGGAAAAGAAGAATTTTCTGCAACTCTGTAAGCCTCTTCCCTAGCAGGGGGCTGGCTTGGGAGCCAGCCGCTCTCAGCTCCACTGTTTCTCCTCTTGCAACACATTTCTTAGCCATTTGAATACCCTATGATAAGTACCTTGGCCTGCACACCTTGCACATCTGCACGCACACTACAAAATTTTAATTTAATCTATCAGGTGAGGAACTTTGGGCTGGTCGTAGGACAGCAATGCAGCTAACCATTCTGTCCTTTAACTCCAGCAGCTTTTTCCATGTAATATTAGCATAGGTTTGGAAAAGAACTGACTGTGCATGAATTAGTATCTTCGTATTCATACGCCTGGAATGTATTATCTTCCCAGCATGGTTTGCTGTCTTTTACAGAAGAGGATGGCAGAGACGAGAGGAAAAGTAAAGCAATTGAGAATTTCAAAGTGCCTAATTTATTTGGAGCCTTTCATACAGTTTCAAACAAGAGTGAGTAGCCTCTAGTTCCTCCTGGGCTGCCATAGATTAGGAGTGGTTTAGTACTACCTCCGTAATCCTGGTGCTTATTAACACCTAGCTGGCCAGAGAAAACCAGTGGAAGAGATGTTTTGGGGGTGTCTGCTAGGATTTAAGATCTTTTGAGCTGACCATAAACTTCATTTTAGTCCTAATGTAACAGAGCCGTCAAAGTGAAGTATTGATTAAACTGCAACACTAGGTGGGCTGGAAAACTCAGTTTCAGGGTAAACCTCTGACTATTTTTCACAGCAAACGAGACCTTCCTGACAGCACTCTGCCTCCCATCAAGGGGCTGGTGACATGCCCAACCTTTGCTGCCGAAATCTTGTGGGCTGGCAGCAGCAGGAGAGCTGATGGCAGCCAGGGACCAGGCTGCACACTATCTGCTGAGTGTTATCAGCTTAATTACAGTAAATGTCTGTGTTTGTTTATATGCTGAGACTCTTTTTCCTCCCTGCTGCTTTTCTTTTCTCTTCCACATCACTGGCACCGGCTCCACTTCACTTCTAAATGTCTTTCCCCTGGATAATTCAGATTGCAATTTCTTTTTCTGGTTGTTTTTGTTGTGACCTCTTAATTTCCTGGATTTCTGACACATTATTTATTTCTTGTTGACGTGTTGAAAAGAATAATGCAATAGAGAAAAAAAAAACACACAGAATTATGCTGAAACTACATTTGTCTGTTGGTCCTCCTCTTCAGCCCCTGGTGCTCTTTGCACAGGAGAAGAGTATTATTCCCACTTGATGCCTTCCCCCAACCCCAGTTTTTCTATTTGTATTTCCTTTCTGTGACCTTGGAATTACTCAGCAGGCAGTACTGAGAACAACAGCTAGAGTAACAAAAACCTCTTCTGCCTAACAACCTATTGGAAGACGGCTAATAAACCCTGAAAAATAACATTGTAGGTTTCAAGTATTTATTTGGTTTTAACAGTTTTTATAATCAACCATATTATATTAAAATGCAGGGGGGAGCAGAGAGGTTCTGAAGTTTTCCTTCAAAAAAAAAGGAATCTTCAGTGTCCTCTTTCTCTTTCTTGAACTAAAGCTAGCTTAATTTTTCTAAATGCAGAAGGAGTCGCTTGTGTGAATCTCCAGCGAGGAGTTGGGCACTGAAGTGATGAATTCCACTGTGGTCCTTTGAAAACCCCAGCTGCAGTGCTCAGCTCAGCACTGTATGATTTGTCTTCACTACGGCTTTTTAAAAGATATAATCTAAAGACATATGAGTAGATAAGAAGGGTGATTGATTGCAATGTTATTACTAATAATACTTTATGTTAAATTGCACTTTTTTTTAATCTGCCCTATGTCATTGTATGCTCCTGTTCATAAATTTTAAATCCATCTTTACATTTCATGGAGAATTTTAAATAGGCTGGTTCAGTAGTAAAATCTATTGAACAAAATATAATCTATTGCGATCTTTCAGGTATAACACACTAAAAATTGTTTAACGTGATAACAAGGCTGTGCTGCAGAAATACCTATTTAGAATATACAGAAGCAGCACAATCTGTGAATACTGGCTACTGTAACACCTAATTAAAATAGTTCATTTCTAATTTAAACATATTTCTGTGTCTTTATTTTTTCCCTACTGATGTTACAAATGCTACATTCTTATCTCACCTAGTTTTTCTAATTTAATATGGATTTATTCTTAAGCAGTTATTGCATGATAACTGATCAACTAATTTGAAATTCTACTTGAGAAAGGCACATAAACAGACATTAAAAACCACAGCTAACATTGTGAGATGGCAGTGAAAATTGTAATGGTGGAAGCATAAATTCAGTCTAATTTTATTGTAATTCTACAGGAATACTTTTTTCAAAACATTGCATCAATTTCCAAATCCATTTGTTGTTCATTATATCAGAGGATAATGAAACTATTTAATACACTATAGCCTGTCATATGTACTTCTCTCGCTGTTTCATTTTAATTCAGCAGTACTTAGTAGACACTTGACTGATTGTCATTCTTAAATTTAATAGGCAAAATCTATCTTTATCTTGTTCTTTTCTATAGATTAATATTAATCTTATTCTAAGATAAGTTTCTACCATTAAAACAAAAAGGATTTCTTGAAAAAAAAATCTTGTCTACCAGAGTTATCTCGATCATGTGCTTGCTTGTTGGAAAAGGGCTGAAAATGTAATAAATCCTCCAGCCTTCTGGAATGGTATAGCTTGATAGAAGACAAAATGAGATGGACAAAATTAGCCCAAAGAAATGGGGCTATCAAGACCATCCTAAGACTGAGTTAAGATAATAACTGGTAGAAAAGAGAAGAGGGTCAGAAAAGACTGGAATAAAATTGCTGGGTTGGACACAAGGACTCATTAGATGACAAATTAAAGGCAAAATTGACGTCTCCACTCATGGCATCCTTGGAGCTTCCTTAGACATGAGGCTTTTGGCTGAGGATTAGAAAGGTGAATTGTAAGAAAAAAAGCTGCATTTAAAAAGGGGACTTGGAGATCACTAACATCTGCGCTTGTTGTCAAACACTGCGGTGATCCCTAGGCTGCCTGGGAGATGCAGGCACCTAAGCCCATCTCTGGAGCAGCCACAGCTGGCACACCAGGAAACACTGGCTGCAGAACTGTACTTCAAAACCAGCTTTCTGCTCCAGGCATTTCCATCCATACCAAATTTGTAAGCCTTTTACTCTAGGTGCCTAACAGTTATAGCTAGAAACAACCAGGTTTGTGTTTAGGAGCCTTTGAAAATAGAGGTGTTAATCCCCAGCGCATCCCCAGTATCAGAGGGAGAGCTTTGGCCAGAAGAAAATATGCAAAAAGGGAAAACGCCACTATTGCCACTGTCCTATCTCACCTCTTTACCCAAAAGAAGAACCATCCAGAACTGCACTTTGAAGATGTCAACAACTTTGAGATATTTTAAAATGCTGCAGGGAAGTCAGCTGAAGATTTGCATAGAACAGCTTGCTTCCAGACTCTGGTTGTCATGATTAAAGCAGTTCTGGGTGAGAGCTCAGGTGAAACTCTTGATCCTTCTAGAGCAAGATTTGAGGCTCACAGGGTGAGAAGCAGGGATGAGTAGCCTGTCCCCAGGCCTGGGCATGGCCATATGGTTCCTCACCTGGGCTGGAGGGAACCTGCGGAGGGACCTCATGAGGACACCTTCTGCAGGGCATGGAGTATGAAACATGGGGGTTGCTGTCAACTCTGCTTCATATGTCCTTTTCGTTTTGTCTTATTTATTTTCTTATCTCTTTCTCTTTACCTTCTGTTTAGTAAGAGCCTGGCTTAATCAGCCAAGACTGCTTCTTTTGCAGCATTGCCGTGAGCCTGTGACCAATGAGACAGCTAAAAGCAATGCCCTGAACAGCCCAGTGCTACTACAAGTCTTGCAAGTGGCTGATAAGAGTGTGTGCTGCGCTTGAGTTCCTCCAGCTGCTATTGTGAATTTTTAAAAGAGTTTAGGAACGGTGGGGGAGTTCCAGGAGGCTGGGAAAAACAAATGTTGTTCTGGTATTTAAAAGAGTAAAATAAGATGACCCTGGTAATTGCAGGTTTGTCAGACTGTTACTGGTCCTGGAATGGCTGATGTAGAATTCGATTAATAAAGGATTAACAGTAGAAATCTAATTAATGCCAAACAACGTGGGCTTACGGAAAGCAGATCCTGTCAAAATTACTTTTTTGTGAATGAGATTACAAATTTTGTTGATAACCATAATAATGTTCATGTAATAGCCTTATATAAAGAATTTGACTTGGTACTGCATGGCACTGATTAAAAAAATAGAGAGATACAAAATAAACAGATCACATAAAATGGATTAAGAATTAGCTGACAGGGTTCAAACTAACTCTAATAAGTGATCTTTACTAGGCAAGCATTTATTTTTCTGATGGGCTCCATGAATTTCTTATCCCTTTGTTATTTTAGGCATTTTATTTCTGATTTCAAAGGAAAAATAGTTGTTACTGAGCAAGTCTGCAAATGGCACTGAGTTTGGAAGAATGCTTAAAAAGAGGAGGATGAATCACTGATACAAAACTATACGGAGCACCTGTTTGCACCCAGATTAAGAAACAGGCATCTTGGTACAACCATATGTAAAATCATCCCTAGGAAGAATGAATCTTCACTGATGTCAGGCTCAGCTCTGGGAAACAGTTATTCTAAGAAAGTCCTTAGGGGCCATGGTGGCTAACCATGCTGAACACAAGCTTCCGACACAGTAATGGNATGGGTGAGATTATGCTGCATACACTTTTTCTTTTAGTTTAATATGGATGACCACACCATGTTACTAATATAAATTACATTAATATATTAGCAAAACCCATCAGTGTTGCATTCCACACTGGCTAATAAATGTCAGACCCCTGGCAGGGCTCCAGCTTGGGTTACATGTTCATAATACTCTCGCTCTGATCTAACCCTGGGCTCTGCCTCCACCTCTGTTCACATGGTTCTGCTGAATCCCTTGTATCAGAGTTCATGATTGCTGGACTGCTGGAAGAATGGTAAGAGCTAATACTCTGGGGAGAAGAGACACATTTCTGCTATGAGATCAGTGATTTATGGACCAAGAAAACTGAAATGGGAATTAAGGGGTTGGTCTGCGCTAAGGG
>VZTV01101753.1:0-14153 GCA_013400875.1 Anhinga rufa
TTTTTTTTTTATTAAAGCTGTTCTGAGATAAGCAGGTAAACATGAAACCCAGCGTGGAAAGATATTCTGCATTATTCCTTGCTAGTTTGAATTTTTATTTGCCCTGCAACTCTCCTGCAACGTGGGAACCAGCCTGCTCCCATTTCTCCTGGCCTTGAAAAACAAGAGAGGGAAACCCAGGGAAATGAGTCATCAAGGAGCTCCTGTAAGATGAGGTACATGCAGAAGGTATTCCATAACTCAAGCTTCCCAGCCGAAAAAGCCAGGAAATTCAGGGTAACGGCGTCCTTCTAGCTAAGCTGGACATCTCAGAGGTTGGTTCTTTGCCAGGTCGGCCAAAGTTGCATTTATCATTCATCTGTTTGAAGTTCTCCCTCCCAGGAACCACATGGTGAGGCTGAAGGACAGTTTATTATAGCATTCCAATAGTTCTCATTGAGGACCAGCAGCTGCGTATCACCAGCTGGCGGTTCGTTTGTGTGACTAAGCATCTAGAGTTCCCAAATATAGCCCTTCAACTGGAGCTGCTGGCATTTTTTTCCCTTCATTTTTTTCTCTTCCTATATAATAAAGGCAGGCAAAGTCACCTCATGATGACCCCCATGTTATTTCTTTTCAGTCAAGAAGCCGCAGTCCAGACCAGGCCAGCGTAACATCTGATGTTTGGCCTTGCAAAGTTTCTAGTCTAAATCGTCCAGAGAGGCAAAGCACAGGGGGGTTGAAGTGATTTACTCAATGTCACCCAGGTCAGTGGCAGAGCTGGAAATTCAGTCCAGGCATCCAGAGCCTCCATGTGTCACCCCATCCCCCAGGCCACATGTGCTTCAGGCAAGTGTGAAGAAGTCCTCATGATTCAGCTGAAACCAGGATGGCGAGCTCATGGATAAGGCAGGGTCAGCAAAACAGGGAGGCAGACGGAACTTTGTGTGTTAAGGCTTTTTGCCAGAATATTGATCCACTCAGTCTTTTTAGGTCAGGAGGTCTTCAGGGCAGTGCTTGCCTGCTCTTATGTGTTCATATGATGTCCAGCGAAGCTCAGGCTCAGTACCAATGGGCATCGTGGGCAGATGAAGAATAAGCGAGAAGGATCTTTTTAGTATTGCGCTGGACTCAGACGCAGGAGATCTGAAGTGTTTTCACATCTACTTCAGATCCATTCTGTGATTTTGGAGAATTTCCTTAAACTCTCTACATCCTAGTTCTTCCTCTGTGATTTTCCATCTGACATTAATGTCTATAGACTCAGTAAGGGAGCCTCAGGTTTGTACAGAGAAGGGTACAAAGCCTTTTCCTCTGGTCCCACGTAAAAAAAGGAAGAAGAGCAATGAAAGATGATAGCTGAGAAAACAGGAGAAAAATTCTCCCTCATTTTACACTGTTTGGAATAGCATATTTGTGCTAATGGAATGGAAGGTATAGAAAATAGAATTTTTAAAACGCTGCTTTCCTCTAGATGGCATTGATCAGCAGCTTGGGCTGCTCCCTCTGTGGCTCCCTTGTTCCGGCAAGCCAAAACTCCTACCCAATCTATTGCATCGCCTTTGGGGTTCCCCACCGTGACACTCACGGGACAACAGCCCTCCCGCTTTTGTCTCAGACTTAGGAAGATAAATAATGGGGGGCATAAACCATGTTGCCTCCCAAGTCAGGGGGCACTTGCAGAGCGTTCACCTTCAACGATTCACTTGGTGCTGAAACAACTAGGATGGTTACACCCTCCATGCCCTCTTCCTAGACCAATGGCACGCAACCACACATTAACAGAGCATTTCTCAGCATGATTATCAGCTTTCTTGTCCTGATTACCGTGGCTAAAAGGTGAAACCAGAGCGGGCAGATGATCAAACAGCCCCTCACAGCATGTCCTTAGCAAGAGTAGTGCTGTGGGTCTGCTGTACATTGCAGTGGGGACAACAGTTGCAAAGGAGATAATGTCGACCAAAAAAAGGACTTGCAGAGTTTCAAGGCATGTTTCGCATATTGAACGCTTACTCATAGACAGGAGTTGATGGAGACTGTCATGTCAGAACAAGTGGATTTTGTTTTCAGAGCCATTTTCTGATTATTTTTTTTTACTTTCTCCTTCCTCAAGAATAATCTGGCAGCAGCCTCAGTGTGTTTCGGTTATTTTATCGATTATTCTTTCTTACTCCTTACAGGGTTACTTAAAGCAGTGCCGGAAGAGGAGGGATATGTTCAGTGATGAACAGCTCAAAATCATCTTTGGTAACATCGAAGATATCTACAGATTTCAGATGGGTTTTGTCCGGGACTTGGAGAAGCAGTACAACAACGAGGACCCCCATCTCAGTGAAATTGGACCATGTTTCCTTGAACACGTAAGTTAATTTGGCATTTTCGTTTGAGAGTTTGGGGGTTGGTTTTGGGGGATGGGGGGCGGTGGGGAGACGAGTAGCAGAAAAAATCAGGAGGCAGGAGCCACTCAGAATAACTTTTGTGCATCAATACTGTTCTAGTTACGTATCAGGGGCTACCATTTACTTCGTGAGACATACAGAAAGGAGAATTTGAAGTGAAGCATATAGTTGGATAACCCCCAGAATATTTTAATCCCAACGCCTTTCCACATCCACCCTTAGTCATGTTATGTAGGCGCGATGTCCCTCACCTACTCCTCATCTTCTTTTGCTCTTCAGAATATGACTTACACCCACTCACAGGCCATCCTAATCAGGTCACGGATGACCAGAGGCTGGAAGAGATAAGGTTGCCCAGAGAAGTAAAAAGAGGCCTTAGTTATCCATTACACAAAAAAAGTAGAGAGCAAGTCCCTGGGCTGTTTGCTGTGGCACTGAGATGCACTTGCAAGGGATGAGAAGCCCACAGCTTCAGTTGCCTTCCCCTGCGGAGCTGTTGGGCCAGGTGCCCACTCGTGCTTCTTGCTGCCCGGGTGGCAGCAGGGCAGCAGGTTCTCACTCACGCTAAGTCCACGCTGAACAGGACGTTTTAGCTGGTGATACAGTCCTGGAGGCTTTTGCCCAGCCCATCATACTGTTACGTAAGCCACATACTACAGGAGCTGATAAATTGGCCAGTGTTGTAAATACGTCAGGAAATGTCAAGAAAATTATGGTCCTAGAGTTCTAGGCTTTCCTTTAGGGAAAAGGAAGTGCTGTATCAGAGCGTATGTACGAGGTGCTCCAACGCGGGATGCAGATCCTGTATCGTGTTACCTTGTTACGTACAGTCAGGGCTGAGCTGGCAACGGTTCACTTCTTATTAGAGAAATTTGTGATAGACATTCATGAAACTTGAGCAGGGGATCCCTAAAAAGGTTCACAGCATCTCTTAAGCATCATTGGTCTTCTAACTGAAAAGCAGGTTTCTCTTTGAGAAGTTGCATGATGGCACTAACATTGCTCATTTTTATCAGAGCCTGCAATCTCTGCTGCTTGCTTCTAGAGCAGCATCATATTCTGCCTCTGTGCTAAAAAGATGTAAGAAATCTTGGTGAGAATCAGTAGCTAAAATTTCATGTCTTGAGGCTGTGCTGTCAAGTCATTTATAGTGACAGTAGTAAGAATTACTACTGTTATTCAGAGGAATATCTGACACTTATCTGTCATCAGAGAGGGGCTGAAAGCTGGCTAATAAACTCCTGATAAATTACCCCTGTTTAGCCATTTGGGGAAACTGAGGGATGAGGACGTTAAGATCCTGTTATATGGATCTGCAAAGCGTCTCGTTCCTTGTCTGCTTCAGGAAGAGAGAGGTGTCAGCACTTGGCTCGTGGTCAGCTGTGGGGATGGGAAAGAAACCAGGCTCCCCTCTTCCCAGAAAGGCAGGTTATCTGGGCCCTTATGGGACTGAAATAAGAAATGAGAATTGCTGGTCAAGTGTGTTTTTTTAAAAAAATAATCTGTCCTTTCTGTAGTTCAGACGGCATTGGCCACAACCTGATGTAGCACCTCAGGCTGTTGACCTACAGCACCTGGGCTGTCTCAACTACAGTCACAAGATGTGATACTGGGCAGGCAGTTTGTGTCTGTCTCTCCCTTCCAGGGTAATCTTCCTTTGACTTTTCGTCTGCCTTGTCCATGTGGCCCAGATGAATCAAGCCTGAGTTAAGGGTGACGAACTGCCATGGCCCCGTCTGTGGTCACTGAAGGCAGAAAAAGGAAATTCCAACAAAATGAGCACAAAAAGAGTTGTCAGACCAGTGCAAAGGGTGGGTGGGCACACGTGTGAGTGGGGTATTTCTTTGTTTTTCCAGTCTTTGGTGTTTTCTGGCTCTCTGGTTCTGGGGGAATCCACACAGTGGTGGTGCCTTGGGTTCCCTGTTGGTAAAGGGACTTTCAGATATACCCAGCTTCTAAACACTTGCCGAGTGCTTCATGACCTTTTAGGGAAAGAGCTCTAGAAATAACAAGGTGGTTGTCTTGTATTACCAAAGGTCAGAGCTCTGCTTGGTTCTACCTTTACCTTTTATAAAGAAAACCCCACTGCACAACTTGAAACTGAGAACACCCACAACGCTGCGCAGGGGTGCACTTTAACACACCCTGTACCTCCAGAGACCTCAGTGATGTGTCAGTACGCAGGTCCCTCTCTGCCTCCATTTTCTCCCAGAGCGACCATGCACCACCTCCCCAAGCAGGAAGAGTGCTCTAGGATCAGTCCTCCCTCCTCCTGCTTGGGGTATTCTTTCTTCTTTAGTTGCTACGTGCTCTTGTTGGCAAGTCGGGTGGCTGTCTGCTCGCAGCACTTGTCTGACGTGTACTCCCCTCTGTGTGCATCCCTTTTCTCCTGCCTCTCACAGCAAGATGGCTTCTGGATCTATTCGGAGTACTGTAACAATCATTTGGATGCATGCATGGAGCTTTCCAAGCTGATGAAAGATAGCAGGTACCAGCATTTCTTCGAAGCATGTCGTCTGTTGCAGCAGATGATTGATATTGCCATAGACGGTTTCCTTCTGACGCCAGTGCAGAAGATCTGCAAATACCCCCTGCAGCTCGCAGAGCTACTGAAGTACACAGCACAGGATCACAGGTATGCCGATCTCTTGTTACCTGGAAGGGTTTTGCTCTTTACACAGCCTCTGCACACACACAGGAGTTGGGTTTTTTTCTGCCTGGCTCTTCTCTTCATGACATCTTGTATAAAGTGAAGCAGGGCAAAGGTTCAGCAGACAGTTAGAAAGCTTCTCAAAGCACTGATTCTCAATGGAGCCAGGTTCGTCTCTGTTATAATCGGACACGTGAACTCATTACCCTTGGATGTACTTTCTGATGCTACCAGTTACACTAGAAAAATTACCTGATTAGCATACGGTGGTCAGAAAGGCTCACTCCTTTATCCCGGAAAGGACCTCAGCACATAGCACGTAGAGGGCCAGGATCCGCAACTCAAACCTGAACGTGCTCAGATCTGGGGACAATTCAGAACCTGCTCTGCTTTTCAGCCTTATTCCACCTCTGATTTTGCCATTGGGTTTAGGTTCAGAGGAGCACCCAGCAGTTTGATGACTTCCCAAAACTTCCAGGATCTCTGTTGCTGCTGCTGAGGGCAATCAACCTGACTCCCTGGCTTAGTGTAGATCAAGAATAGGACCTATGATACCACTCGTGATATACTGCTATCAAAATAAGGTGAAAGAAGAATCAGGCCCCCTAGGAGTAGATTTTCTCCTGCCTTGCCAATTTTCTTCCTTTTTCTAAAACCCATTTAAAAGGAAGTGCTTCAGAGAACAAAAAAGACCACAGATGTTTCAGAAACGTCTGCAAGTGTTTGATTTTTTTGTTTTTCCCCAAACCCAACTCTAGAAGTGCAGAGAGACGTGATATGAACAAAGAGATGCGGCGATTTGCTTTGACCTGATTCACGAGTTTGACTGATTCATCCTAGCTGAATGCCCAGTTCAAAATCACCAATTTGGACGTGCGTTTGGCTCCGGATCCAATTTCTGGTTTTCCCTTCATAACGAGACCAAATCAAACTTGGAGTGGACTCATGGGAACATTAGGGTATCAGAAAGCAGCTCTAGGATCCCAAATGTTGTGGCTTTTTTTCCTTACCAGCCGTGGGACGCCCCCACAGTACTTACAGTGTGAATTCGGAAGCAGCTTTACAATGGGAAGGCGTAAGCAGCCTCGGAGAGAAGAGGTCTGTGACCTTCTCTGAGTTACTTGGTAGCCATACCAAAAGGGATGTGGACAGTGTGGTTACACAAGGGTTGAATTATTTTGGGAGTGCATTCCTTTTTCCTTTGGGATGTTTTAAAATCAGCATGTTGTTAAGTAATCAGATACAGTCATATTCTGAGGAGACTCGGGACCTTTCCTGTGGTTAAGCAACAATTAGTTGATTCAGACTGAGAGCTCTTTTTTACTGGGTTGTGTCAGTGATAGGACACAGCCATGGACTCTTCATTGTTTCTTCGTTTTCTGAAAAGGGAAAGCAGGATTATATTTGCTTGCCTTGCATTAGTAACGAGTAAGCCCCCTAAAGCTCTAACACAGTGCGTATATGAAACCCACGCCTGCACAGAGAGCCAGACAAAGGCCTGTGCCTTAGCTCAGCCCTGCAGCGTGGCGTACTTCTGGTAGTGTGGGCATGCCCTGGAGAGTTTATTGACTCACGGAGGAATGGTGTTGCAATGGGTGGGTTATACCACACTTCCCTGGGGTCTAGCTCCTCTGATTCAAGCGTTCAAAGAGCCTTGGAGGGACCGATCCTCCAGGCAACCCAGCTGTCGTCCCAGACAAGCTTAATGCCACGAACGGGGAAAGTGAGGCACAGAGAGTGTGTGTCTTACTTGCCACCAGATGATTCTGCACTGGGGCTGTGCAGAAGACCCGGGCTGCAGTGGTTGCCTGCTTGAAATACAAATATTTTCTGCTCCTGTAATTCTGGCTTTGGGATCAGGGCTGAGATGAGCACAGCCTGAGACTGGGAAAGTGAATAATCTTTGGGGAATGTCACGTTGTGACAATATCAGACACAGGGAAAAGCCAGATACCTGCAGGTTGGGATACCGTCAGCATTGGCTCTGAATGAGAGAAACTGGGAAGCCAACTGGGGAGCTTCAGCTGGGCCCATTAATCCGGTGGCGAGTTGTCCTCATGCCCTTGCAGTTTGACAGTGCTCGCAATTAGATGGCGAGTCTGAAACAGAAGCTAGGCAATGATAGAGTGGACTAATACAATGAAATCAGGCTCATCGTTGGCTGGGTTGGGAGTCTCTTAGGCACTCTGATTAGAATTTAATATGTAGAAAATACCGTTTAAATTGATTGAACCATTTACAGTGTAAGGCAAAACTCAGAGGGGACCAGGAGCCCCAGTGAAAGCCAATATGTTAGCTTCATCTAACGGGGGACATTGTATTCTTTTTTCTCTTTTTCTTCCTCTTCACTAATATTGTACGTGGAGAGCTGTGGATCTTCCTACGCTAGGTCAGGGCAACAGAGCTGAACCCAGAAACCTGACCGCTCTCCCCCAAGTTAGCATGCGGTATTTGGCAGGAGTCTAGACTTGCATTCTGATTGAGTGCTGGAAGGGGGTCATTGCAGCTCCAATATAATTGACAAACAATTAATTTCATAGTTAATGCTATCCTATTATTATTTCACTGGCCAAATGCTTTGCTTCTGTTATTTTTTCTTCTAAGTTTTTGCCAGCTCTGCCACAGACCTGGGCTAGGAGCCTAAAAAGTTCAGTCATGACTCTTTCTTCATTACTGCGTGAAAGAAAAATGCGCATGGGGTTTTCTCTTCAAACAGAACGCTAGAATTAGTGAATTAGCATTACCGAGATAAAACCCAGCTTGACTGGCACGGGCCCACTCCGCATGGAGGCAGGCATGGGGGTGTTTTCAGAGCCCGGCTCAATTGCTTATTGTTTTGAGACTGGTTCATTTGAATTTTTCACAAAGCCACATCTGTTCACCTCTTAAAGATTTACTCCAGCTTAATATGAATTAAATATCTGAAGGTCCTAAGTGGAGCTTGCTGGTGTCCTGAGCGTTCCTGCTGCAGAACTGGGCTGGAGTTAAAAGTGTATGAACACGTCACGTGAGAAAGAGGAGACGGGTGGACTGACATTAGCCTCCCTTCTTTGCCTCAGCATAATTGCTAGGAGATTATTAGTGACTGTCTCAAAACCCTACACCTCTCCCTGCCTCTGCACATCCTTCCTGGCCGTAGTGACTTACCTGTTTCCCTACAAGGACTCCTGGCCATTCTGAAGACCAGGCTGTTGTCTCTCTGGCAGACCTCTGTTTCTCCCTTACACAACCAGGGGCTCACTTGATACAGATGGCCCCACAAAGGAAGGCACAAGAAATTCTTCATTGTGCATCATGACGGATATGTCAGATGGAGCATCCTTTATTCTCCTTTACTTTGTTGAAGGACCACTCCTGATGTTCTGGATTTTGTAGGATGTTATTTTTAACCTCAGCTAGAATTTTGACATAAGAATTGAATAAAAATTGAAAACGCGTCTCAAGATTTCATGCAAGAAAGGATGGCAGAAGAGCAAATAATTTTCTGTTGTATATCATATTGTGATTGTTTCTTATTATTTATCCCGTTTGGATCCCATGAGGAGATGTATCTAATTCACAGCATTCACCCCTATTTTAGCTGTCACCAGTGCAATTCTTAGCAATAATCAATAAAGCCATTCCCCCCTGCAGCTGCCCGAGATCACAGTTTTTCTCATTAGTCAGCAATCAATATCAACCCTTAAGTTAATAATATATTATGGTGGCATTATGGCAGCTGGCCTTGTCTGTCTTTCTGATTGAAATGAACATTAAGGTTCCTTGGAATGGAAAAGAAGGCACAGGGCGGAAATCAATAGCATTGATTTCAGCATCACTTTTTGAAAAGACTGATCATCATCTTTGCTGGCCCTGGCGGGAGGCTATTTTCACTCTTTGTCATTACACTCGCAGGCCCATCTGGGGCAGGCGGGGGAAGAGTTGCTTTGATTTGCTCACCTGAAGTCTGCAGTAAGAGTGAATGCCACGGGATAAATGCTCTGTGGCACTCCTGGAGTCACCTTATGGCTTGGAAGGCGCTCCAGCCTTGTGTCTAATCGCAAAATATTTTCTGTTGTTCATTTTAAAACTGGAAAAATCCAAGCCCAGAGACGCAGGCTATATAAATATCCAGACTTTCTTTTAGGGTGCTCTTTAGCTGAGCACCTTAAGACTTCAAAGAGCAATATTCACAGCTGTTGTACGTTGGGTTGGTATAGGCTAGACTGTACTCACTGGGGCTACTCTGATGCAAACAAGGTGAGGAGCTTGCTGGCTTCTTTGTCTCATCCACATGCAATTTCAGTTTCAAGCAAGCTGCTCTTTTGTGATGATCCAGAAAGACATTACTGATGGAAAAACTACGGTATTGTAGAAATGAGTGGCAAATCCTACCTTCTTTCTAAAAGGACGCTGAGATTATGGACTCCTGTGCATTCCCGCTGCTCATCAGGCTCCATTTCATGGACTTTTCTTTTGCGTTCGACAGTGACTACAGATATGTGGCTGCTGCTCTCGCTGTCATGAGGAACGTGACTCTACAGATCAACGAGCGGAAGCGGAGATTGGAGAACATCGACAAGATAGCTCAGTGGCAGGCCTCCGTTCTGGACTGGGAGGTACGGTAAACGCTCAGCCCTGATTTAGGTGCTATAAACCTGGGAAAAGTAAATTCCATGTAGTTGAATTATCCAAGACTTTATACTTCATTTCACACAACCTAGTCTTGGGATGAAGCTTGGGACAGAGGAGGTTTATTTACAGACTTTAGAGATGGTACTTAGGCTGTAAAACATGAATGGTACTGTGAAGAAAAGGTAGGGTCCAGTTCCAATTTCATCAATAGAAATCTGGAGTAACTTTTGCGATTGCAGTGCTCTTGTCCTGGGAGTAAGTGCGATTTGGATCAAACTCTGTGTGCATTCTGGCGCTGTGCCCTGTCATTGGGGAAGAACTAGGGAAAGAGGTAGCAAAAAGCCCTAGAAATTATGACAGGTTAAGAAAATGGAGAAAATTCTTCTGGTGGTTGCTTTATGATCAGAAGCCAAAACATTAAGCTGAAGTTAGAGATGCCATTTGCACATTGAAAACAAGTACCCACTTAAAGATATTTCTGAGCCAGCCCTGTGTTCATTTAATGTAATCATTTAATTAAGGAGCTGAGAAACACAGGCAAGACAAAGTCAGCAGAGGGATTCCTCACTAGCAGGCCTTCAGTCTCCTACATTTTTGCCATATGTTTAAAAAAAAAGCCATGCTAAAATTATGTTCTCCTTTTCTTTTCGTCCCTGATTTTTTAAAAATCATTGTATTAATGTAGTATGTTAATAGGGTTTTTGAAGCAGACCGAGGACAAATGTTTTTGTAAATCCCTCTCTATGTTGTCATCAATCCATGTGCGTCGCAAATAGATACTTAGAGTGATGGGACAGCCTTTCTTCTTCCTCACAGTCAAGAAGATCTGGAATAACTCCACGTTCAAGTCAATGGGATCATACTATGTAAATTAGTATATGGGAAAGATGCATGAATCCTTTAATTATTTTGTTTCTGGAAAAGATCTAGGAAGGCTGGGAGGAGAGGGAGAGAAATACAGGTGCATCACTTTCTGATTGTGTATCCTCCTTGACTGAATTAGATTCATTGCTGTAATGAAGGTTGGATTCAACCCTGAATCTCTTGATAAAGCACATAAATGCAGCAACCGTAACTGGTTCTTAAATTATGACTGGCTGTGAGAGCAGAGAATGCAGATGATTTGCTTGATTGTTTTATTGTTGTTTACTGTGAAGAAACCTCTCTCTCACTGACATGCAGACTCATATTCAGAATTAGAAAACTGCTCTCAAGGAAGCACAGGACCATCAGATATATCTTCCGCCTTCAGTGTATTCCATGTGATGAGGTAATGTGTGTCATTTGTAAGAAATGCCGAGACCCTCATTGTAAATAAATCTAGGTTAAGGATGGATCAATTCAAAGTCAGTGAATATTCATGTGTGAGTGGAAAGCCAAGGTGACCTCCACATAGGATCTATGGAATAGCAGTTTCTTTTTCTCTTCCATTTGCTCAGTTGATAATTCATTTTTATTTACCCATATCCTTGATAGTTCGTTCCTGCTTAGCAGTACCCATTCTTTATGTCCGTCCTATCCTCAGGAACTTGCCAAATCATTCTTCCAGGCTCTTTTCAACTATTCCAAATTTTTAAGCACAATATTGCAGCAACATCCTTCAGCTCCTCATAATACAGCAAAACCTGCTGTTGCTACTGCTCACAGATCCGATGGGAATACAGCTACTGCCCCCGTTCAAAGGAAAACACCCTTCTTGCCATTTTTATTCTGTATTTTGGATCAAGAAGAGTCACAGAGCTGTGACGAGAACACTAGAGGATGAGAGCTAGATCCAGCAGAGGAGTTCACTGCTTGGTTCTTTCCTCTAAAGTAACTTCTGAGTCATCAGATCCAGCCCCCACTTCACAGATGTCCATGTAATGGCCACAAAAAACCAAAATACTCAGAAATTAGCTGTAATACAGGAAGAGAGCAGGAGAAATCAAAAGCAGTGGCAGATGCTTAGATCTGTCCTATATCTGTGCAGATACCCTGTTTAGGCGTTGCAAACCCAAGCTGCTGACCTCCAAAAACCCCACTCAGCTGATCTCTATCTCTAGGACGTGTCTCCCAGGACACAGGCTACTAGGGGTTGATTTCTCACCCAGCCTGTAGGGGCTCAAGCTCTCGTCTTCTACGCGTAGGCAGTTAGGGAGGAGAGGAGGGATTTCCTGGTACATCTCCCTAGCCTCTTCCAGGCTGTGGGGAACGTGCGTTTATTATCTGGGTCAGAGAGCAGAAGACCACGACACCCAGCTGAGGGAGTGACCTGCTGTCAGCTTCGTGCCTCTACAAATCCTTATCCAGTTTATATTGAGTGCTCACTGAAACAGAGACAGGAACCCACAGCATTGCCTTCCCACCTTTCTGTGGCCCTGGTCCTGCTCTAATTACCGTTGGAACCCAAAAGCACTCCCTTTCTGTCCCTCTGTGTGTCACAGTGGCTTCTGGATCTCTCCGGCCAGCGCGGCAGTGCAAACAGGCGATAGCAGCATGGCCCCGGGGTGTACAGCGCAGTGTTCTCGAGACTACCTGAAAAAACCACTAAGTACAAGAAAGCAGGAACAAGGAGAAAAAATTTTCAGTTCAGGCTTTTTTTTTTTCCTCCAGAAATCCAGCCAGGGCACAAGATAGAGATAAGCCCAGTTACCACTGTGTGTGGCACTTGCTGAATTATTTCAGCAGCATCCAAGGCTAAATTTTTAAGCATGTTGAAATCTTTCATTTGGAGAAATGTCTGTTTTCCCCCAACATCTCTAGACTAACGATGTTGACTCTCTGAGTTGAAATTGCATTTTCATTTCTAAATTTACCCGTGCTTTGCGATGAGATGTTGGAAAAAAGATTTTTTTAAAGAAGAAGAAAAAATCCAAACCAAACAAAAAATATTTAGCGAGTGAATATTTGAAATGTCCTTGTATACAAAGTGTATGTACACATTTTCTTGCAAGGAGAGGGTGTTACTGGGAATGTACACATATTGCTGATCCTAAAGCAAATAGAAAAAGCAGGGGGCATGTCCTAGCTAATTTAAACAGAAGGGATTTTACTGGATCCCATGGAGTTTTGCCTGTGTGTTTCAGGAATCATTTTTATCCCTCCAGATTTTTCTGCATGGCCCTGTGAAGGTGAATTTCAGCGTCAGCGTTTGAAAAATGTGAATGTCCTTGAGTTAACTAAGGCCAGTTTGTTGGGGTTTTTTTTCCAAGAAATCACGTAGGCCGGGTCTGATGGTTTAAATTGGGAATGGGACCAAGAAAGGGTGGCCTGACTCCAGTGGCAGCTGATAACCGTGCTGTGGCAGCCAGGGTGTGAAGTCTTAAGGAATTATTGGCAGCTTTATACAAGTAATGACTGAGCAGAATCTTAAGGGAAGATTCTGATCTCACTAACTGCTGTAAATTAGAAATAATCCCAATCACTTTGAAATGTGCTCCTGTATAATTTGTAGGATCGTGGTCTTGACCAAAATGTCTGGATTGGACTGCTGCCATGTATGGCTCACCTCTTTATTTTGTAACCTGAATTTCCAATATACAAACAAACCTAGAGAGGTGCTGCCCCTGCCTACACCAAATTCTCTAGTGCCTTTTGTCCTTTCAGTTGTTAATGGCGCAGAATGTAGGGCTTCCACCACCTCCTGCCGAGACCTTTCAATGCCTGAGAGCTCTCCTTGTTATGAAGTGTTTCCTGATGTTCAACCTCTTTATCCCTTCGCTCAGCGTCATCCCCTTGCTTGTAGTTAAATACCCTCAGATCAAAACAGTGACATTTAAAGGCAGGCAGGCAAAACCGGCACACAAAGTTAGCTGGAGCGGGTTCAGAACAGCCTGCGAAGTCTCCTCTGGATCAGACTTCAAACAGCCCAGACAGAGCCCATCCTGGGCAGCCTTTGCAGGCTCAGTCCCGTCTTGTGCTCCTGCCCTCTGAGAGAAAGTTTCAGATCTTAAAGGTTAGTGGGTAATAGATATGTATACGCACACAACGGTACTATAAAGAGATCATTTCCACAAAGCCCATCACCACTTCTGAGCGCCTGCGAGCCCCAGTTTGGGCAGCGCTGTGTTTACAGGCACACAAATGAGACAGTGAGAGCGAAGGAGCGGTTCGTCCCTGCCTTCCTCTCTATGTCTGCTCCCGGGCAGCCTTTGCTGGGCAGCCATCGGAGGAGCGCGTTCACCGCTCTCCTGCCCTCCTTACGGCTCCTGCAAGC
Organism: Anhinga rufa; assembly: GCA_013400875.1. Lineage (NCBI taxonomy): Eukaryota > Metazoa > Chordata > Aves > Suliformes > Anhingidae > Anhinga > Anhinga rufa. Next base: position 13,838 of record VZTV01101753.1, read on the forward strand.
CCATTGAGGCGTGCGGGTGAGCGTGCTGCAGCGCCCAGCTCGCTGCAGCGCGGCTCCTGCGCAGGATTTGCAGGCTTGCCATGTGCTTGCATTTGCAGCTGCACCCTCGCCAAGCGCCTGGTGCAGGTGATGTGGAGACGGAAAACGGATCTGTGCTTTGGCACACCTCAGAGTTGCTGTTCTACGCCTTTTCATTGAGCTCTTGAACCATGTCAAAACAAAATGGAGCAACGATCCCTGCAGCATTTCAGGCTCCCTCTCCGGCCCTCGTGGCAGCTGCCAGCAGCGCTTTCCTCCCTTTCAGCCCAGGTTTTTC
>VZTV01101753.1:14284-83354 GCA_013400875.1 Anhinga rufa
GTGAGGACAGCCGGTGGAGAAATCCTCCTGGGGAAAAAAATCGCATCAGGGACTAAAACAGATCTTTTCTTTTTTTTCTTCCTTTTTTTTTTTTTTCCCCAGCAACAGAAGGTATCAAAAAATGAGCCTGATGAAAAGGACAACATTTCTCTCACTTTCCTTTTTCTGATCTTTCTGTAGCCCAGAGTGCTAATCAGCCTGTCAATCTCTAATTAAAGAACAGCAGTGTCAGGCAGAAGAGAGCCCTGCTTGCTGAATGTTAAGTAGTGAAGGGGATTTTGTGCCCAGCAGTGACAGGAAGGAGCCGTGTCAGGAGGTGGGCTCCGGCGCGGGGGAGCGGGTCGGTGGGCTGATGAGCATTCCTGAGCCTGGGACAGCCTCTGCTCAGGGGCTGTAAGGTGCTGCAGCTGGCAGTGCCGTGCCCGCCCTTGTAATGTTGGTGCTCCCAACAGCATTTCTTTTGTGACACTAGTAAAAACCCTTTGGTGTCCTCCCAGTTCCTCGTTACAGAAAGCAGTGGTCACATACAGCATAGCTGGGGAGCTGACGATCGACTTCTTTCTGTAGCAGCAGCAGAAGAGCTGACGCTCTGCTGCAACAGTCGGGATCAGCCCCGGGACTTTATATGTCATTCTAGCGCTGGCAAGCTTGAGGGAACATGAAGCACACATCCAACCCAGAGCTGGGTGACTCTCTGCTCCCATTACTGCCCACTAAGTAGCTGGACTCTGCCTGTGACAGCATGAAGAAAAGAGGAGTCAGCTTTCTTTTTCCTGCCCTTCGTATGTAGCAGGATGCACAGTGCAAACCCTTGATGCAGGCTGGGGAGGGCAGAGGTTTTTATTATGGGCTTATAGGATAACTCAGGTCGGAAGAGACCTCAGGAGGTCATCTAGACTTCTCTTGGCCGTTTTGCTGCTGTGCTCTGCTGAAGTCAGTAGGCCATCTGTCAGTTCAGAATAACTAGAAGTTCAGCCTTTTTTAGCAGTATTTCTCTTAACTTAGGGAAGGATATAGATGATCCGGCCTCTCAAGGGGTTGCTAGGGAAAAATGGAAAAGGAAAAGAAAATTTTTTCCTAGCTTTCTGTAGGATTGGAGGGATCCAGGCCTAGGACTGGGAGAGGCACTGCAGAAAGCCTGTCTCAAGTCAGGCCCAAATATCAAGGCATGCTGGGGTAGTCCTGGTAGCAGTGGAGCAGAAAAGCAAATGCTTCCCTTCTTGCCCACCACCCTGCAACTACCCCGTGAGCCTCCCCAGTAGGGGCGCTCCGCCAGCAGAAGACAGTTCATGCTGTTCAAAGAGGTGGTAAAACTGTGTCAGGAAAAAAAAAATGCCTTTCAAGATTCATTGCATCTGCTCTAGGAGGTCTGGGAGCGCAGCCACGCTGCTGTATTGTTATAGCGGCCAAGGGCTTGAGAAACAGGCAGGGCCATGGAGATGCTGCTCTGAAAGCTGGCCAGCTGGCTGCTAGTCCAAAACTATTTGCAGTATGTATTTCCAAATTTGCTAACCCAGCACTGGAAATCATCTATTTCTAGCCTATAGACTGTATATATAAATTGTTTTCCCAACATAAAAAATGCGGTACAAATCCAATCATTTCAGATCTAGACTTTTTTGGTTTATATTGCTTGCAGGGACTACACAGTTTGGATTCAGCTAATCAAGTAGAAGTGTTTACAGAGTCCTCTGTGTGTCCTCAGGCTTGAGATGCTACCACAGGAGTAAAAGACAAAACTGGCTTTCTATTTTTAGCAGCCAGCCTCTTCTATGCTCGCCCCCTCTCATAAAAGCTCCCATCCATGGGCTTCAATGAATCTTCTTCCTATAAGCTCGTGTTTAGCCAGGAAAGCCCGCAGTTTCTGGAGCTGGTGTGTTTTCTTCAGAGGCTTCTTGTTCAAGGGCTTGCGTACACCTGAGCTGCCACAGCAGCGCGTGGTCCCTGGTTTCTGGCCAGGAGGTGCCACGGCTGAAACTGGACCCTGCCACCACACTCTGGAGACATTGCGAGGTGCGCAGCCCACCCCCTCGGGGAGCGAGCGACCCTCTGTGTTCCTGGCAAGTTACCCCTAATTAGGCCTTCAGATATCAGAGCCACAGAGGTGAGATAGAGAGGTGGATAAATACCTCGCCGAGGCGATTTGAAAGTCTGTGCTGCAGCGTGATGATGCAGCGACTTAATGAAGTGGCTGTTGTCACAGGGCCCAGGGACTCAAGCAGTCACTTCCAATCAATGCTGAGAGGTTAATTACACATTTACCTGAACAGCAGTCTGAAATCCTCACCAAGAAATTAGGAGTGGGGATGACTCTCGGCTGCGTTGGCACCTACAGGTGTAAGCGCTACCAGAAGAGTGTGTCTATCGAGATGCCCCCCATAGCTGGCTGAACCTTTACAAGCTGTTTGCTGAGATTTTGTGATGGTCTTGTCCCAGAAATTGGTTCTAGTTTGGCATCAAAGCCGGAACTGCGCTAGTTTCAGAGCCAAAAAGAAAAAACAAAAAGCTTTTCTCTCACTTGCTCCTGAATCCTGCTCCTTACCTTTTAGCTGAAGTCATCCTGATTCCTTCTGTGGTGTTTGAGAGCGAGAGATACACTGAGATGCCCACAGGGCACGTGGTGGTGAATTCACCCATTTTTAATAAATAGATTTTAATTAACTTTTTAAAAAGTCCAGCTCATCCCAATTAGTGGAGGGTGACTGCATTTGTTCTCTCGGAGAGTGGGAGAGAGAGTGCTGTGTTTTCAAGACCATCTGCTCATGAATCCTTAAAAAAAATCAGAGAAGAAAACATGCGTTAGCCGGAGGCAGAGAAAGGGTGAGGGCATTCTGGCAGCCGGCTGGGAAGGCCTTGCCAGCTGGGGGGCCGGAGGCTGCCAGAGGAGCCGGGGTGGTCCTGACAGTTTTTTGGAGACGGAGAGCTCTAATGAGCTATGGGAGAAGGGACTGTAATTGCCTGAATGAGTGGGAAGAGAGGCAACAATCTGGAGGGGTGAGTTTTGGCAGCCTCATGGGTGGGGGAATTGATATCCCAGTGTAGATGACTTTGGTAGCTGGCCTGACATCTCAGGAGGGGATGTGTGTTGGGATGCTATTTTAAAGGGAAGGGGTGCCAGGGAATTTGCTACCCTGAGTACGAAGTGGCTCTGCTGGGGGCAGGAGGAAGGGGCTTCGCTCTCAGGATGTCACCGGTGCCTGGAGAGGGGGGAACGGGGCGGTGTCTGGAGCAGCAGTTCGGCTGTTTGTTTCGTCGTTGCAGTAAGAACCATAATGACCGTGCTTCCAGTGTCCACACTTCGACTTCATTTCTTTCCCTTCCCTCGGAATTATCCCCTATCCCCAGTTTCTGGTCTGAAGTCAGACGGGGCAGCTTTGAGAGCTGCAGAAGGGTCAAAATCTTATTTAATTATTGCTCCTCCCCGTCCGGCAAAGAGAAACATGTCCACTGCCCTGGTTCACTCGGCCTCGTTCTCTGTGCCCTCTAGGGAGACGATATCTTGGACCGCAGCTCAGAGTTGATCTACACGGGAGAGATGTCCTGGATTTACCAGCCTTATGGACGGAACCAGCAGCGTGTTTTCTTTCTCTTTGATCACCAGATGGTTCTCTGCAAGAAGGTAAGGACATCCAGGGAGAAAGCAGCACAGCTAAGGACATGCTGCGGACAGGCTTTCCAGTCCAAAGTGGTTTTTAGGGCAAGGTGGCTGTTTGCTACATATGCGGAAGAGGAGGATATGGGTAGCACTGAGGAAGGGCAACCCACATGCTAGAAGTACTGAATTACAGGATGGTGAGTATATTGTGATAGAGAGATTTTTATGCTCGTAGCAAATCCAGCCTCCACTTGTTCATTTCATGCCTTTTTCTCATGTGCTCCTCGTTTGGCTCTTTGCCTCACTTCTACTTTCGGGTTTTGGCTGCAGCATATGATCTGGGATGAGATAGCCCTAGAATTTCTATATGAACTATGAAGCCTGACAACTCAATTACTGCATTAAAATGATGTTTGCTGCCTCTTGAAGAAAAATCAGGCAGCAGCCTGGTCTGTAGCAGGGTATATGTGCTGTCACTTGATGAAACGCTCCTTAAGCCTCATCCTCATGTAGCTGCTGTGCTGGTTTTTATAAGGCATATCTCTGCCATGAAACCCATCGTGAAGGTAGAAAAAGGTAGTGAAGAATACTGACGCTAACGTGTTGTAGTATTAATAGCAGGAGGTGAACTGTGTTTCAGAGTAACTGTGTTAAGCAGCAGCACCGTAGCTGTACTGCTGTAGTCCCGCTAAGGTGATCCCAGCTCATTACCATCACAACTGTTCGAAGTAAAGCGGCAGAGCTCGTAAGTCCCGGGTGCCTCTGTCTTCTGACAGAGGGGATCCACGGACATTTTCACTGCAGCTGTACAGATAACGCTGCAGAGGGAGTCCCCTGGACCGGCTTCAAGTGGGAGCAAGGGCGAGCTGCAGACGTCTCTGGCCAAACACACCGGGGCTGTGTTCCTGTCACATCTCATATGCTACGGGGAGGTTGAGCGAGACCCACGCCGCGTGGCAGCCCTCCGAGGAGTGCCCTGCCGCCGCTGCAGGAAGCAGCGTGGGCGGGGGCGTGGGTGGCTCCTGACTCACCGCGGCATCACTGCCCGCTGCTGCGGTACGCGCGCTGCGGCCTGTGCAGTTCAGTGGGTGGCACTTTCTTCTCCTGAGTCATGGTTGACTGAAATCTTGCCTTCTGGAACGTTTGTGCTTATTTTTCCCCTCCTCGTTGCTGTGCCTTTTACTTCTTTCCCGGCTCTGTTAAAAAAAAACCAAACAAAACAAAAGCAACCAACCACAGAACAACAATAACAAAGTCAGAAGTAGGCAGCTGCGTTTAATTTTTAATCTTGACTTCCTACACTTTGATTGTAGCTCTGGATTTCCGATTCATAAGGCAGCACGCAGTTTGGCTTGCACTGGGTCTGATCCAGAGAGCTATCGAGCGTTCCCTTAACTCCCGGGAAAATCAGAGCTGGGATTTCCATGGTCGTCATTATGAGCAGAGAGCGTTCAGCAATTCACAGCGGGCTGCTGGGGGCTCAGGAGGTTGTATCAGCATGCAAGCAGTGTTAGTGCGACACTGTCCTCTTCTCTGGTATATTCAAAAGGCATTTTGTGGTGTGTGTGCGGCAATGCTGCACAAGAGGTGCCTTCACGGGAAAACGCCCTGCAGATTTTAGCCGTCTCAGAGGCAGCACGACGGCCTGGGTCTTCCCGGCAGAGAGATTGGCCCCATGGCAGGATCTGGCGGGCTCTTCTGCCACTTGCCGGGGTCTCGTGGGGCAGTGTGCCCCACAGCTTTAGGGTGACAGGGCAGAGGGTGGTAACTCATCTAGTGAGCCCAGTACCATGGGCACAGGGTTCATACCTCGCTGTAGGTTCTCCTTCCGCGTCTCTTTTTCCAGCATCATACTGCAGTTGTTATTCTTCACGGTGTTGGGGTAGGAGGGGAGACGGGGTTACAGCTGCGCTCTCACATCTTGCTAATGTTTTCCTTGAACATTATTAGGAAAGATTGTCTGAGTATGGAATTCAGAGGAGTGTTGGCTCACATTCTGGGATCGCGTGTCCTGTATAAAATAAATCTGAATGATTTATAGCCTGTGTTGTCTTGACCCTTGTGTCAAGCTTTGCTGCTACAGATCCCAGCAGGCAACCATCTAGCATGATAACCTCTGCTTTAGAGCCACAGCGCTATATCCTGGGGCTTTCTTTAGTGAAGCACCATTTATATCAAGGTGTGGGAAGCTAGGGCCAGCCTTCTTTACCCTGTGCTTTAAAATTATTCTCTGAGGGGGATGAAACGTGACCCCCACATCCCCAAGAGCAGGGAGAAGGCGGCAGGTCTGCGGGGGTGCTGGTGCTCCGGCTCCGCCTGGCCAGCTGCGGGCAGAGCACCATGTCCTGGGGTCATCTGCAGCACGGCCTGGTGCCAGTTGTGGGAGTTAAAGCACTTGAGAGTGGCGTGAGCTTGCAGTATGCTTTCATCTCCCACCTGAACAAACCCTCAGGGAACTGGAATTGTCTGAATCCAGAAGGGAAAGTTTGAGATTTCCAGAAGGTCTTAGGAGTTCAGACTGGTCCAGGGCTGCCGGCTCCTCTGCCTTGTGGACAGGGAGAATGAAGTCCTGTAGAGGTTTCCAAAGCAGCAGATTGAACAGCACCCCTCTTATTCCAGATACAGGCTGGAATAAGCCTGGACAGCCTGATCTATGTTTTGTGTGAGGTTTGCTTAGTGAGCCTGATCAAAACTTTCAGCTTTGGTACCACTTAAAATGGCACATCTCAGTGAATCTTCCTCTTCAGAATATCTTCTGCATATGTGGGTTTTCTTCAGATATAATAAATCAGTAGGTATGATACATCCTTAATCATGACACGGTCTATCTGAGAATACATTTATTTTTTAATTATAATGGTTGAATTTTACCTCTTTATTGGTCAGAAGAGATTTTTTAATAGAAATAAGGAACTAAACCCAATTCCTTTTTAAAATACATCACGGATACTTTAGTCTGATGAAAGCATGCTAGATATCCTGAGAGGCTCTAGAAGACAAGCATGTATTTCAAACAAGACCTCCCGCTTCTCCAGATCTGCAGTTATCTGCACGTCATCCTCACCTTTGTTACCTGTTGTCTCCCTGGTAGACGTTTGCAGCTGCAACGGCTCCGTGCTCTTGAATCCCCGGGTAATGCATGAGGATCTGTGGTTTGACAGACACTGATATCTGAGCTTCTGATGGAGCAGATGCAGTTTGATGTCATAAGCTCTGTGACGGTTTTGGATGTTGGTATTCTCTCTCATTACCTTTGAACTCCATTGTCTGCAAAACTTGTTACGCAGTGGGCTCGCATTGCGAAGGCCGTCAGCTTCCTGCTCGCTCGTTTGGGCAGTGGCAGAGGAAATCATTTCTGTGTGGCAAAACTGGCTGGAATCAGCTTCCCCCCGGTAGGCTAAGGTGAGGTGTTAGTGGCATCTGCTGATACCAGTAGATGCCTGTTAGGTCCAGGAAGATGGTATGTGAATTCCTGCAGTATCTGCAAAAGTGCTGGCGAAAGCCAGTTTTTCTTCTGCTGCAGAAATTTCAGCAGGGTTCGGCTTCCAGCCAGCCGATGTGCTGGATATATCAGTCCCAGGAGAGCGCTGCTGCACACATGCCTGCAACCCTTGTTTGTGTCTGCGTTGCAAGCTGCTGATCCTTTGGGCAGGCTGTATTGCTGCTGAACCCAGGCAGAGTATTGAAAAATTCTATCTATAGCCAAGGTAACAACTAATTTTGTGTACCCGTTATTTAAGGTAAGAGCTGCGTGCAAAGTAGTATGTCCTCCCACCCCCACGTAAGTTTGGGATTCTTCACAGCGGTTTTGCTATCGGCTAGTAAACAGTGCAGACTGCTCTAGTTCAACTGCTCTGTGTCCTTTGTGTGGCTCCAAAGACGAGGCACGATCCGCAGCCTCAGAAAACATCTTTTTTTTTCTTTATGTTCATGTGTTGGATGGCATTTGTTCCATCAGCTGTACAGGCAGGTGGCCTAGCAAAGTTTCATCAGAAAGCTACCAAGAATTACCAAGTTTCTTTTCCCACTGATCCAGCCGGTGTTGCCTGTGCCTAAGGAATAAGGTCTGCTGGTTATGGTGGTGTTTCTCGTACCCAGCTATCTGCTTTCAGCAGCAGTTAACATACTTCCAAATAACCCCCCGTCTGCTCTGAATATGACCTACTTTCCAGAAGCTTTGCCATCCCTTTCTGTTGATGTCTGAAAATGTTTCAAGGTTATGGGGCCTTTTTTTTATTGAACATCTGGGCAAGACATTTCTGTGAGGGAGGGTAACTCTCAGGGTGATTCTTCTGAGATCATCGCCTAATTGTTCCCCTGCTTGATATGCCTGCAGAAGGTCATCAGTAATGCCAGGCCAGCCTTCTGAGAGACAGGAGCTCGCTGATCAGCATTCACTGTGTCTCTTAGTTGTTCCCAAACATTTCAAGGAAGGTTTCGGTATTTGCCTGGCCTTTTGAAATCCTGAGTGTCCACAGATCTCTGCAGGTTGGAATCACCCCTTGTATCCTGTTGCTCGCTCGTCTCATAAAGGTGCTCTGCTGCTCAGCGGGGGGGTGGGATGGACTGAGAGCTGCCGGTGGGAGCCGCTCCTGGAACGTGTCTGTTCTTGTTGTCTTCCCACTGGCGGCATCTCGGAGGATTTTTCCAAGGGCTTTTGCAATGTGAGCCAAGCCAAGGGTCTGTCTTTGCCGATGGGCGTATGGGCAGCCGGGTGATTACCTGGGTGATGGTTGGTTTGCATGCAAAGAACCAGATAGTAATATAGTCATTAATATGACTATATTAGCCTATATGACTATATTAATACGACTGTAATGAACTAGTCATTTAGTTCAGCTGTCAGGGAAGGAGTGATGGCACTGGTCGGATCCAGGGGCAAGGATCAGACCCTTCCCTGGTCACCCGTGGAACTTCCACTGCCTCAGACTGAGGAATCCCGAATGCATTTCCATGAGCCCCACGGCTTGGATAACTGACGGGCCTTCAGACAGAGACCTAGTTTGTGAAAATGAGTAATTACAAAGAGCTGCATTCAAATGTGCTTGACAGATGTTATCTCCACCAGTACGGGTATATTTAAGTCTTTCTTCCAAGCAGGAAACTTGCTCTAAGATTTACGAGGGCTGCATGAATAAGAGCAGTAGCAGCAGGTGGAGGAGCTGACACTGTGGCAGCCAGCTTTCGTTTCTGGCAAACGTCTTGCAAAGTAACTCGTGTGGGGAAATTTTCACAAATAAAACTGGTTTCTGAGCTTTACAAAGAAATCTCTTCGGCTTAGATTTTGCCGTCAGAGGCAGCACCGGTCACTTCCTAATATCACCACTGAATTATCTTCTGGTGCTAGGAAGTGAGAAGTTTAATCAGATGAAATGGCCATGTCAACCATTTCAGTGTTCAATAAACTGAATACTGAAATACCAGTGGATGCAGTAGGTACTGCAGAACGTTTCCAGAGCCTGTGTCAAAAGGGGAGCGCTGAGTTAGCTTGCATGTCTACGGCTCCTGATAAAGAGCCACTGGAAGAGCTCACGAGTTAGAGTTTCTTTGCGAAGCTGGGTAACTTTCAGCTATTGGATTAATGTCAAACTCTCCTAATGAATTTTCTGCCTGTGTTTCCCGAACCAGAGGTTCATTGCAGTGTGCATGAGGACAATGTGGTGCTTTCTTCCGAAGAGACTGTTGGTTGGTTACCCTAGTGCAAAAATGCCTTTTGGAAAGGAAGAAGGGAATAAACTGTGTAGGAAGCAAGCGCTGGCCTCAGTTTGACTTACCATATGTCTATGATCAGGAGAGAAGAATACGTATTCCAGTATGCTAACCGTAATTACCAAGAAATGAAGTAAATCCTTGATGATGGTAGCATTAAAAGCTGTTGCCTTAAAGGCACAGGGTCTACTTTTCTTATCACCCTGAAGTTGAGAGAGTTTGACACAGAGATGCTTTAAATTTGCAAATCATAGTACTTAACATCCAGGACTGTGACACACAGCATTAATTATGATCATAGCTTGTTATGTTGGGGGATGCTCGAGGTGCTTATCATGTAATAGATGAGGATCCTCTTTTTTCTGTTCTGGGTAATAGTTTGGATTTCCCCAACGGGCTCGAGAGCACCGTGGCATTAGGCTGGAAATGACAGTCCCAAGTATGAAGGGTTAACAGAGTTTCTGCACCAAATGATGCTTTTCTTTCACCAACAGTCGAACAGTCCTTGATGGGGCTCCGTGTTTAGTGTTTTCTGACAGCGCAGAAAGATCAGCGACTGCATGAAACACATTTAGTTTTCATTTGCACTTTTTATGTGTCTCTTGTAATCAAGAGGCAATGCAAACTCCAGCTTGTGGTTTATTGCTATTGCTGCCTTCCCTTGAGCTCTCAGAGCAAAGCAGGTTGGATGAGAAGCAAAATGAGACCAGTTGAGTAGCAATAGCCAGACAGTCAGCCAGAAATAGCTGTGCTATAGGAGATAGGGTAAATAAAATAATCCTGTCAAACGCCATTGCAGTTCAAGTTTCCAAATGGGAAGATAAAAGAGACATTTCTGAGCCCTTTTAGTGTAAGAAGGTCTAGTTCCCATCTTGCTTCTGTTAAAAACACTGAGGTAATCTTTGCAGCAAAACAACGGCCCTGCTTTTATTGCAGGCTAAATAGGTCTCACAGGGCTAGCCAAAAATCTTGTTTGCAAACACAGAGCAGCACTGGGACAATTCTTACTACTTCAAGTGCTTTTTGACCCTCAAGGAGCACTGTTTGACTTCTGCAGCACCTCCCGCCCCTTGTCTTTTCCTCCCAGTAACACAGATCTCCATGAAATGCCATCTTTTGGGTCAGGCCGGGGCCCAGCCTGCAGCAGGGTGGGAAATGGGTCAGGTTGTGTTTCACTGTTTTCAGACGACAGCTCGGTAGAGACACGGTGATGTGCTGCTGTTGGCACTCATGAGATAGCATATGATGAGCATGAAGGTGACCAAAGAAAACACACTGGCTTGGTCACAGCCCCAAAGCAAAGTATAAAATGAAGTTTTCAGAGCACAGTGTTTCCAGCAGCCCCACTGATGTAGCCCCGCGTTCATGCCCAGCTGATCAGTCGGCGCTGTCTGCAGACAAGAGGTTTCTGTGGGCCCAGGCCATGGAGCACGGCAAGGAAGTTTGATCCTCCTGTGAGTCTCCCTGCCTGGCAGATGGCTGAGCACAGGGGATGCATTCCAGCAATTGACAGGATTTATATTAAAAACAGTTATGAAAAAGGACTTTAGCTGTCAGATAGGGCATACTCAAGGAAACAATCCTCAAAGAGTCAAAATAGCCCTGAATGCATTTGCTCGGTGACCCTTTTGCAGGGATGTGCACGGGCCAGTTATGTGCCCTGAGCAGAGGGGCACCTGCGGGGGGACCTTATCAGTGCTTATCAGTATCTGAAGGGCGGGTGTCAGGAGGGTGGGACTGGGCTCTTCTCAGCGGTGCCCGACGACAGGACAAGGGGCAACGGGCACAAGCTGGAACACGGGAAGTTCCACTGAAATCTGAGGCAAAACCCCTTTGCTGTGCGGGTGCCAGAGCAGCGGCCCAGGCTGCCCAGAGAGGCTGTGGAGTCTCCTTCCCTGGAGCCATTCCCACCCCGCCTGGACGCGGTCCTGTGCCCCTGCTCTGGGGGTGCTGCTCACGCAGGGGCTGGACGAGGGGAGCTCCGGAGGGCCCTGCCAGCCCCCACCGTGCTGGGATTCTGTGATTCTGTGAGCGCAGTTTTGCAGGAGGACTCGCGCTACTGGGCCGTGCTGACCAGAGCCAGCGACCTGCTGCCGTTCTGCTGGCTCGGCGAGGCGGGTGCTGCCGTTCCGCTGCTCAGGGTGCGATAGCAGAGAGGGGAGAGCAGACTCCAGAGCGGTCACTGGGACGCAGGAGGTGTAGGGAGGAGCTCATCGGGGTGAGCTAGAGAAGCCAGCTGGAGGAGGGTGGGAGAAGGCTTTAGGTTGTTAGTTGCTAATTCAATGTAAAATGCAGAAAGGGCTGAATTTAGAGTCCTTCACAATCTGTGTTTTCTTTTCTGGGTAGGGAACAGGTTTAGCCTACTCATATAGCCATACAGATATGCAAGATGCTATACAATATAGTCTTGTGTCTAATTTATTGCTCCTGTAATTGCAGTGGGTGTAAAATTGGCCCACAAACAAAACCTCAAAAGCTGAAAATCTAACCCTCCTCCTCCTGTGGCCTTTCAGCAGCACAATTTTAAGCCCCTGGGAGCAAACTGGAGAGACCAGAAAAGCTGAGTGACGTGTCTACAGAAGGGTTTCCCATCTCCTCCTGTTATTAGTTCTTTGGAAATGCATTCACCCTCGCCTCACTGCTTCGCAGCCAGTGTGACTGGGCTTGAGGTGGAACAAGGCATCAAAATGCCACTGATGTTCCACTAAATACATTGAACAAAAATAGCATTTCCCCATAAATGCTTTCAGCTCCAGTCCTCCCCCACTCGGATTCCACACTGCAGCTTCATGGAGCTGGCAAGGATGAATCAAACATCTCTTTCCAAACTCAGGAGACAGACACTGCTGAATAATTTGGCAGGAATCTGCCGACCTCCCCAGCACAGCTGTCCTTGTGCAAGGAGGAGTTATGTAAACTGGTATCGCAGAGATTTCGGCTCCCCTCTTCCCATGGCAGCCTCTGGGGAAACTTTTTTAACAAACAATTTGGCCCATCCTAGGAAGTTTGCGGTAGGAAGCGAGTGGCAGAGGTTGTGCCGGGCAGGTGATGTTACATCCCTCTGTTTCTAATATGATCCGTCCCTCATCACATTTTCAGGCAGCACTGTGCCGACCCCATTTCCCTGCTCCTAAAGGCTGGCTCAGCCCAAACTGCTGTGTCCAACAGGGTGATAGCAAAGCTCACAGTCACTGGCATCCGACCACTTAGCAGGGCTTAGATTTATTTTCTGATATCAAGAATATTTGGGACAAAAACATTCAGAAGGGTTCATTGAGTTTTAGGGTCTCATTTGGACAGAAGAGAGGTGCAGCTTTGCAATGCACTCAGGCTCCGGGGCGGTCAGTGAGACCGGTGCGTAGTGGTCCCGTCTTAAAAATCAGCCTACGGTAGGGTTAAGTTAAATGAACAAATGCCACGGAACTTGGTGCTCATGAAAAGCAGGCTGGGCTGCTTTCTTCAAAGGGTTGCTTTAAGGTAAATTAGGTTTTAAAAATGTAGGCACTGAATCTTTTCTTAAAAAGCCAAAGAATGTTGAAAGCCCTTATGACTAAAGATACCCAAAGACATGGCAAAGTGGCAGCATGCCATGCTCTCGATGCTCACGGCAGGCTGGGCAGAGAGAAGATAGAGAGCAGGCAGGCAGGAAAATCAGGACAAATTTCAAGAGTAAATTGAAAAAAACTCTGCTCGCTCCCTCTGCTTCTCCCATTGTGTTCTGCCGTCCCTGCCCTGGTCAGCGCGAAATCATCAGAGAGGGGTCTGAGACCCACCCCGTAGTGCAAATGACAGCTCAGCCTTTTCCAAATCGTGGGCTGGTGTTTGGGTGCAGTTGTTATGGGCCCTGGTTTAGTTGTTTCCCAGTTTCAACATCAACTATTCACTATTCATCAACTGTTTCAACATCCCCCAGTTGCAGAGCTTGCCTGTAGGTGGGTCTCTCTTCAGCCTCGTCCTTAGATCCCCAGTCTCCTTTGATACCTGCAGAACACATCATCTTCTGGGCAAAAATAGTCTGCAGGGATTGCTGCTTTTTATACTGAACACGCTGCTATCTTGCTGCCTTGTCTGTGTTACGTTTCGACTATTAGTCGTTTCAGGCAAGCCCTGGCTTTGCTTTATCTGTGTGCGCGCAGTGTAATGCTCTCGGCCTTCCAGCCCCACGCACGCTTGCAAGGGCCGTTGCTCACCGGTGACGCTCCTCGCGCCAAGCCGGGATCTTGGGTAGGGAGGAGGTGAGGGGAGAAACCCCTCAGCGCGACTTGGCGCTGTCACCTCTGCTCAGTGCAAGAGGAAGATACCTCAGAAGACCTTCAGATGATCTTCAGTGGTGATCCAGTGGAATCACAGTGGTGATTCCTCCAGCAGCGGTGATCCCCAGCGGAAGAGCCCTGCTCTTGCGTGTTACCGCCCTGCACCCCTCGGGCCACCCTTGCAGGAGGGACGGAGGGAACTCGGCAACGCCGCATCTGCCACCTGCAGAGCCTCCTCTCTGTGCCTCCCTTTGGTCTGCCAGCTCTGAGTCCCAAAGCACGTGTAATGCTAAGCTATTCTTACCAGGCTTTGAGCTGTTAAAGATCCACCATCAAAGGCTTTCAATGTGCCTTTCACAGATTACTTATTTACAGCTCCCGGTTGCCCTGTAAAATAAGCAAATATCGTTACCCCATTATAGAGACGGGGAAGGACCGAGGGAGGAATTGCCTTTCACCCGAAGGCCCGCAGCCAGTCCCTGCCAGCCGTGGGACCTGCGCTCAGAACGCCTGCCTGCATCCATGTACTCAGAGGGCGTAACTCCTCCCCAAGTCATTCTGAAACTACTTTGCCACTGGAATACGCAGGATTTTGATAACCAGAAGGACCAATAAGCTACGTGTGCCGTGGGAAACCTGTAACAGATTGTTCTGTGGTTGGCATCTTTATTATATTGTCAGCTCGTAAGAGGGATCGAATGACTCATGGCTGGAAATGGCTCTTTCTCCACTTGTGTTTACAGATGATTTGTTTTACGCATGAGTGTGACCTAGCATAGAGTAAACCACAGAACTTGAAGAAAAAGGTGCCATCCTAAAACCATAACCCTTGCTTAAGACCTCCCCGTCCAGCCTTGCATGCCACCCACTGAGAAATGCAGAGGAGGAGTTTCTGAAATGCACGAAGAGGGCTGCACGCAAAGCTAACAGGAACAAATTACCTGGGACACGCACCGGGCCGGGTCCTCTCAAGTGCTTCCCTGTGCCCTCTGATGGGAGCGGGAAGTCTCCTCCTTACGTGCTGCTTAAGCCACTGAATAGCTTTTAATTCTAACACCATTTTGCACTAGCAATCAGCTGCACAGGCAGATTGCCCTCCTTGTGATCGATATTATATTTCCTCTGCAGCATCACGGGAGGGTTTGACTCTTACAGGGTCTTGCACAACCAGAGCAACCAGGCGTGCAGAGGCAGTGCCCGACACGTACAGCTATGGCCTGGGGTACTCGTGGCAAAAAAAAAAGTGGTCGATTAAAGCTCAAGAGCAGGAGGAGAAAGCAGTACTAAAGACAAGTAGAAGTCAATTTAAGAGTAAGAGTTATTGAACAGTCTGATTTACAGGTGCAATCCCTTCTCCAGATATCTATATCCACTGCAATAATTGGGGGTAGGCACGTAGTTCGTTGTGGAAGCCACATCCCGACTTCAGATCTTCAGGTTTTCCAGTAAAACTCCAGCCTTGGTTTCCTTGCGATGGTCACAAATGAGATGTTTTTTCTTTCAAGCACAGCTAGAGAAAGTCACCTCCCCCTTCAGAGAGGGGCCAGTGAAACGGGGAGGTTTAAGTCGGAGTGACCAGCCCAAGCAGGTCGCACAGGTACATCCCCTTGAGCACAGCCGCTGCCTCAGGCACAAGCACTCCAGCTCTAAACCTCCGACAAAGCAAATGCAGGGAGTGGAATTGTGGTAGGTTTACGTAATGTGTCAAAACTTTGTTTTGTGCTCCCATCAAATATTCCTTTTTTTGGCTTCATCTTTTCCATGTGAATCCTTAGTACGTATTATGTGAACAGACTGCAGAGCATTATTCAGAAGAGCTTAATTAACCTCGGCTAGGGAAAGAAAAGGAAATCATAGAAGCTGTAGGGTAAAAGAAGATCATATTTAGACAAATAAGTGCAAATGACCTAGATGCATCTATTTCCTTAAGAGCCACGCAATGCAATGTGGATGCTGTCTGCAGAGACTGCAGGTTTATGCCGCTGCTCCTCGTGCTTGCTGTCCTGGTCTGTGCCTTGGGGCTTCTCCCATACCGCCCCTGAAGTCCCTGCTAATCCTACCTGCTCTCATCCTGTTTCCTCCTCCGTCTGTCACCTTTCTCTTAGACATCATCAAAACGCAGAGCTGGGAAGGACCCCAGGAGATCAGCTATTCCCTTCGCAGGATTAAGTATACTCGGATCAACTCTGATGGATGTTTGTCTAACCTTATTTTTGAAAATCTCCAAGGAATGCTGTCCCAAGGCTTCCCTATTTTGTCTGTTCTAGTGTTTAACTACTCTCATAGCTAGAAGGATTTTTTTCCAAGCATCTAATCCTATTCCCCCTTGTGGTAAATTAAGCCAAGCCACAATCAAAATGGAGAATAATTGATGACCAGCCTCCTTAGAAGAGAAGCAGCTTTCACATATTGGAATACCAATTCCAATTCCCTTTTATTTATGTCCTTTCTAGATTAAACAGCTCCATTTCTTTGGCCTTTCCCCACTGATCGGGTTTTGAGAGTCTTTTTTTGTCTTTTTATATTTTCTTGCACTTACCTGATTTAACTACCAAAAATAATTTTGTATGACATTCGAAACCGGAGAGTGTAAACCAGCTGGTCATCGTCCTGGCTTAACTATGAACAGGATAAGATATAATACTATACTAATATAGCCAGCATATAAACAAAGGTAAATTCTATAGCTTAATAATTTTTTTCTAATTCTCTCCTATGTTATCCCTGGGACGATCAGGAATAATAGCAGCAGCCTGTCCCAGCTGCCATTCCTGCCCTCCCCTAAGCCTGAGCTCCTTTCGACAGCGCGGCTACTTACTACGACTGATAAATCTCCATTTTGTGTATACGTGTTTGCTTTCTCCTTCTGACATGTAGTACTCGGACCAGTCTGTTCAAACAATCCATTCTCACCCTCAGCCATGCATCTGCTTTTCTTTATCTTGCGTGCGCTTGTTTGATGCAGCTTGTGTGCTCGAAGAAAGGAAAGATAGTCCTGCGCTTGACAAAACCGGTGTACGGAGCAGCGAGGTTCATTTCTCAACACTGCTACGGGCTTTCTGTCTGCGCCGTGCGGAAATCGCACAGAGCAGCATTGCTTCCGTTGCCTGCGTGTTGCCTGAATTATTATTCTCTTCCACATGCATAAAAAGCTCCTTAAAACCGGGGTTTGGCCTTGGTTGCTGTACGTCCCTCATGTGCCCCAGATGAACTCCTAAATTTTATTGAAATCAATTACAGTGTAAGCCAAGTGCTTTTGTCCGTGCTTCGCTAAGGAGTTAAGTAATATATGTCATTCTTTAAGAGCTGTAGGAACATACGTGATAAAATATCCATGGATCAAATAAGTATTATGTTTCCCATACTGTGGGTGTTAGAATTTAGTTAGTCAGGAAATAATATCCATTTATTGAGTGTTGGCAAGAAGAGGGGACGAAAGGAGAAGTTGTAGGAGGAAATGCCTAACCTATTAAAAATGGCATTTCCCAGGTACGGTTATTAATCTGCTGTATGGACTGAACCATCTCGAAACCAGGTGTGTGCAAAGCGTCTTCCGCGTGCAGACACCTGCCGTTCACCGAGGTTTATGTCCTCTACCACTCTGTGAAAAATAATGGGTCTCTTAAAAACCCGGGGTATCGGTGCTGGAGTTTATCATCAGCGAGTGGGGAACGGTCCTTCTGTTGTGGAAGCACGAAGGAAAGGCACTGCTGGCACAGGGCAGCGACCCGCGCTCAGGTAACGCCAGGCACGGACTTGCTCCGAGCTCTTTTCCTTTTTGGTACCTCTTTGAACGGTTTCATCTTCCTCCGTGTCGGCACCTTTCTCTCCTCTGGGCCTCCCCCCGCCCCAGGGGCTGTTTCTCCACCAGAAAGTTCCTGCCTAGCTGGAGGCTGAGAGCTCTGGGGAGGGCGATGGGAGAAAAGACAATTCCTTTCTTCTAGATTAATTATTGAAGTTTCTTCTCAAAATGAAAGTAAAAGTGGCGGGCAGGAGCTTTGCGCTTACTGTCTTTCCCTCGTTCACCCGTGTTGTGCTTACTTAACGCTCAAGGACAGAAACACGGTGGTTCTTCTTCGTGTATTTTCTGCAAACAGTCTCGATAGCTGAGCTTGTTCTTCCCCGCTATTGCATTCTCCCCAACAATAACGTTCTTCGGGGCCATTTTATTTCCAAAAGCGCTTGTATGATTCCATTATCCCCTCATTGCTCCTTCAGTAACTCCTAGGCAACACCGTTATCTTCACATCCAATGCTCGGCAACACCTGCAAAACATGGGAGCCTTAAAACGCGCTGCAGAAGCCTCGCAGGAGGCAGCGATGGAGGGGAAATGTATGGAGCAGCTCGGTCAGACGTGTCCAAACCCGATGTGCTGTCCTCTCGAAGGATAACGACAGCACTAAGCTGCTAAAACATTCACTTAGCATTAGCTATTAAAAATAGCTTGTAATGTTTTCTAAATCAAAATTGGGGAGATAAGAGGGGAAAAAACGTATTTAGTATCTGTAAGAAAAAAGCTAATGCCCAGAGCCTTGTATTGTCCGAGCCAGGCGAGAAGGGGGATTGTGACTGTTTATTCTTGTAATACCTTCTATGAACAAATCTCTACATAATCACGAATACTGCAGAGAAAAGTACGTTTGACCCCACTTCACCCGTCTCATCCGCAAGGACAGTCTGTTCAGTGTTGTGGTTTGGAAGTTTTCATCAGCAGTGACTCGGGTCTCCCTGTCTGGGAAGAAGAATAGTATATTCTTCTTCTTCTATATTCTTTTTCTTCTATATTCTTACTCTTCTTCTTATATATATACCAGTATACGCTGGTACAGCTAATTTCAGGAGCACATCTTTTTCCCTGTGAGAATTGTTATCAAGTTTTTTTGAGAATGTGGTGAAGATAAATGCCGTTTCTAAGAACTAGTCCAAGACTCGAATTTAAACACCGTGCACAGCATCGCTTTAATTGAACAAGTTTAGTGTGATGCTTACAGCCTTTTCTTGGCACTTCACTGGGCGCAGAGGGAGAGGAAAGAAGCAATTTCCAAGTTAGGACAAAACAGAAAAGATTTTCTATTGCATATTCAGCCTGAAATAGCCTTTTCTTACGTTTCGGATGGCATCGCTACTCAAAGCGTACGTACTAGAGGAAGATATTTGTACCAGACATTAGTTAATGGGATTTTTACCCCCCGAGAGCATTCCAGAGCAAGGAGCCAGGTTTTAAACGCTATGAGCTTCTGAACAGTGACCTGTCTCATGATAGCTAATACTGCCTGGCAGATCCATGAGCAAGTTTGCTAAAAAAATTATGATGTACAATTTATTTTCCAAGATTAATGACTTGTTTAAAATAATACCTACTGCTTATCTTTAAAAAAACCTCGCTGCTAAATCTTATTTGAGTAAATAAATGCTGTACATTGATTTTATTTTTCCTCTTAAATGAATCCTTTGACATAGCATTTATCTTTAGGGCACTCTCAAAAATCAAAAGGTATTTAAGTTAAATTAATTTAACGTAGCTAAATATTGGCTTTTGCGAGTGGGTAGAGGAAAGAAATCTTGATTGTGTGTTGCTAAATTTGGCTTTTTAAATACGTATGCCTTGTAACCTGAATCGCCTTACGTGGTCATGGCTGTAATTAACATTCTGTTTTCTGATGATCATTTTTTGTTATCTATTCCTATACAGACCCAGAGATGAGGGGCCAATGCTCCTCTTACAGCAGTAGAAATCAGGAATAGTTCTAGTAAAGGCACTACAAAATTTGATAGGCAAAGCCAAAATAAGTATGAAGGGGGTAAGGAGGAAAACAGGGAATTATGTATTTTTTACTACAGTTTATCAGCATCTGCAATTTCACATCTGTGGTTGAGCAGTTGACACGATAGATCTCAAACCGCTTTCTCCTAGTGCCACCTCCACCTGCCGCTGTCTCCCGGCTGCCGTGGTTTGGCAGGGGGAGGCACGGCAGCTGATAGCCAGCACCGCTGCCCGGGCTGCTGCCGGCGCGGAGCGGAGGTTGCGCTGGGCATCTCCAACAGCCGCGGAGCTGTGGGTGTTCTCCTGCGAGGTCTGAAAATTAACAGCGAAAACCATTTTACTTTTCCCTTCCCAACAGAGAGAAATGAGAAACAAGGGGCAGGAATTATCAACTTAGAAAGGAGATGAAGATGAACAGGTTTGGTTGTGAACATCAAGGAGGGAAAAAGAAAAAATTTAAGCTGGATCAAGGGGTTAAACCCAGGGTGTAATGGGACAGAGAGAGGTTGGGAGTTCTTTGAACTTGAGAATCCGGGTGATTTTCTCGCCAGTGACTTGTGTTTGAATGGGAAATGGGTTCCCAGGGGAAGGGGCAGAGACCCATCTCCCCTGACTCTGAGACCGTGTGTGGGAAAGAGAGATCGGCACTGCTCAGTCTGCACTGCCAAACGTGCCCGAGCTGCTTTCTCAGGATCCGTGCTTCTACGCAGCCTCGTTTGCACCAGAGCAATCCCATCCGGCCAGTGGCCTGCATTTCCCGGTTTCTCCTCCTATGGAACAGAACTTCCCATCATGGAAAATGAGGGAAGTACATTACCTGCTTGGAGGCATTTCTTCGTGCCTGCAAGCAAAATTTTGCAGCATGAAGATTTGCATTTTGTTCTTTCATGCCTATGATCCACCCTATTTGTTTAGCCAGCAACAAATGCATTCACAGCAGGTGAGGCTTGAAGAATCTGACCAGGTTTCACCGTTACTTCTTTCTTTTCTTCAGCCCTCCCATGAATTCCCTGCCGAGTTCAGGCTCTGTAAGTATCTTACAATCAACCCATCTCTCCTTTTCTCTCTGTAGGATCTGATAAGAAGAGATATTCTGTATTACAAAGGTCGCATAGACATGGATAAATATGAAGTGGTGGATATAGAAGATGGGAGAGATGATGACTTCAATGTCAGCATGAAGAATGCCTTCAAACTTCATAACAAGGAGACTGAGGAAATGCACTTATTCTTTGCCAAGAAACTGGAGGAGAAGTTGCGATGGCTTAGAGCTTTCAGAGAAGAAAGGAAGATGGTAAAAGAAGATGAAAAGATAGGTGAGGAATATGAAATGAATCTGAAAGGAGATTGTTGGTAATGCTTACTTTAGCCCCAACTGTTGGAGAAGCCCACATATTTTTTTGTAGAATTGCAGTTCAACCTTGTTCAGATGTCCTTGGTTGCTCTCATAGTCATAAATAGGTCTCTTTCCAGTTCAGTTACTGTTATTTTTGGCCGTCAATAAACAAATTCTGCCCATAGCTTCAAGCCTGGACCTCCGTGGGTACTGTGGGAGTAGGAGGTCTTTGGCCATGTGACTTCAGAGTGTCCTGCCTGCATCATTTCTGCTCTGGTTAAGCACGCCTCGTGCAGGGTAGGAGGGGGGCGAAGTCCATGACTTATCAGCCATGCCCTTCCCTCAGCATCAGCCCATAAATTGACTGTAACCAGCGTCAGTTCAGGCTCAGTTTGTGTTGCTCAGCTGTAAAGCACTGGGCATATTTATGATACTGTATAAATAATAATGGGTCTAATCTTACTTTTCATCCAGCCCCTGCACAAGTGAGATTATAGAGGCCTGCCCTTTCAAGGAAGATTTGCTTTTCAGTAGAATACCTGCCCGTACCCACAGCTCACTGGGTGATGCTTTGCTACCTAGGGCGTTCTGTGTTTGCCAAACAGTGCAGAACATTCCCCCTCCCCAAAAGAAAAAGAGGTTTTGTAAGCAATCTTCTGAATTGTGTTTGCCGTGTTCCCTTTTTCAGGCTTTGAAATTTCTGAAAATCAAAAGCGGCAAGCGGCAATGACAGTAAAGAAAGTCAGTAAGCAAAAAGGTAACCGGCAACATGCACTGTGCCTGGTGATGTGAGGGTGGAGTGGGCTGGGCTGAATCCTGCTGGGTTAGGATCCAGCGTCCCCCTTGAACTTCCTCCTCCCCTTTCTCTTTTTTTATAAAATACCGTTTGTGCTTTGTATCCTTTCTTAATGTATCTGTGGGCCAAATTAATCTCTGGTCTAACGTGGTTGAAGCCAGCGGAATTTCACCAGAGATGAATTTGATCTCGTGTCTCCAGTCTGATGTCCAGAAGCTGTCCCCGGGGGCAGAAATCTATCTCAGTTGTTTATCTCAGGCTGAAATGGCAGTGAGTGCGGAGATGTGTAGGGGTTCTGCTGATTCTCAAAGTCTCCCATTAGCAAAGAAAGAAAGATGGCTAAAATACTGGAGATGGTGAGGGATCTGCACCTTTCCTTCTTTCGGAAAGGGGATGTTTCCTGGGGCTACCTGTAACTTTTTAAGGACAGCACAGTAGCGTCAGCTCTAGGAAATAAAGTGTCTTAGCAAAGACATTATATCTCTCTAATGTCAGGCTCATCTCCCCTCACAGGTAGGCTACAGCCGACTAATAAATGCCATGCTAGATATGAAACAGAGTCTCAACTGGCGAAACAGCCAGCGTTAATTATCTCTCGCCGTAACTCTTGCAGCTACAGGTTTTGAAATAGTAAATACGGAGGGAAAGTCAGAAAGGTCATTTTTCAAGTTTTCGAAAGCTTCACAAAGTCGTAGACATATCGATTCGTTACCAAAGTACCGTGGCACAACTAGGCCTATAAACGGGCCTTGAGAGAACTCATCGCTTCTTGGCTATAGCCAGTTCCAGGCAGATTTGTCCCTGCTCTGTACAGGCATTGGGTTGTTTTTCTGCAAAAGTTTGAGGAGCTCTTTGCTTTCTGCCTCACCTGTTTGTTGTCTACTGGCTTCGCTGGTCCAGTAGTGGTTCGCTAGGCCAACTGTAAACTCCTTGGTTTGTTGTGTCTCTCCATTGTCATTAGTCTTCTCCTCTCTACTAACTTCCTGTGTTGTCTTCTGAGATGTTCTCTAAAAACTCTCCTGGCCAGATTTTTTAAGCTCAGAGTATGCCCGCACCCAAAAACGGGCCCAGGGAACACGTGTCTTACCACCGCACACGTAGGTCAGGCAGGAGCGGACGCTGCACGAGCTCGGTTTTACAGATTCCCCCCTCACCACTAGCAGCCCCGTCCCTCGGCACAGAAACAACCACGGAGATTTTGGCAACTGGAAAATTAGAGAAGCTGACTTGCATGGTGGCCACCACAAAACCAGTTTTAACTATTATTTGCTGTTCAATTAATTATATTATTAATTAATTACCGAATTAATTAATTAATAATTGTACTGTTCAGTCACTAAGTGACACAGTTCAAAGGTGCCTGAGCATGCCTACCAGTATCCCCACTTAAATCACTGGATTTGCATCCTGACAAATACAACGTGCCTGCCCATACTTACTGCTTACACAGCAATTGCTCTCTTGTTTTCTCTCTTTCTCTTTCTCTCTCTTTCTCTCTGAGATGAAAAAGGAGGGGCTACTATCGTAGACTTCTCTGACTATAACATTAATTAGCCTCTAAAACACCAGTCAGCAGTTCTTTTATGAAGAACGAGCTTACGGTATAACACTGGCAGGTTTTTTTAGGAGATGAAGTCCTCGAGTCAGACAGAAACGCAGTCAGACCCCAAGCTCCAAGTTAAGCGAAGCCTGGTTGTTTTACTTAAGACATGAAATCTGAAAAGCAGCAAATAGGGTCATTAAATAAGTAGCTCTGTTTCTTTTGTCCTACATCGTGGTAATCATAGCCCAGTCTCGGATTAATTAAATTAAGTACCGGCATTGAATGTTTTGCTGAAAACTCTTAAGTTTTCTTACTCTGTGGTTTGTCTTGTGCCCACGACCCGAGGAGAGGCACGAGGCTGCGGAGCAGGGAGCTGGTGGCATTGCTCAGAAGAGGGAGGTAGGAGGAAATTCCTGAGAGTTGGCTTTTACTGACTGGTTTTTTGAATCTTGCCATATGCATTTTACATTTACTGCCAACAGTTTTTTTGCCAACGGCCTTGGCAGGCACTTGGGGCTGTGTTGCTGAGGCTGAGGTGCAGCTCCCGGGGCTGGGAACAGGCAGGCGGGTGTGCCTGTGCCAGGAGGTCGCTGCCTGCAGGCACCGCGCGCTGCCTCCGCCCTGCCCGCGCAGCCTCCCACAGCACGCCAGAAGCATTGGAAGGGGCTTCAGGTTGGTTTTGGAGCATCAGTTACACCTGGAAAGCAGTGAAGCCCTTTAGGAGTAGGAATACTTGCACTGCATTCAACTGAACTATTTATTCATTTAAATGTATGGACTTTGCAGGACAGGTCTCAGTGGCAGACGGGTCAAGCAGGGCTTGACGGCTCAACAGCTCGACCTGACATGTCGAGAGCCCTGCTCCCGTGTCAGTGGGTGCCTATTACAGACTTGTTTCCAGATTATCTCAGTTGTTCCCTCCACCTCTTAAATAGGAAACCATGGTAATTTCCCCGTCACAGGATACTTAAGGAAGAGAAAAGAGCCATGAAGGAGGTGAAATGGAAAATGCAATCAACTTTGTTAGAGGTGAAGCAGAAAAACATTTTTCAAATGGTATAAACTGCTGCTTATTTTGTGCGCTGTCGTACCACACCTCCCAGAAGTATTACTCTGGAGCTGGCTGGTGTGCATTCGAAAAGGAGGCATTTAAACTATTGCTCGCTGCAGCAGGCGAGGGAGAGACGCTGGAAGCTCAGCTGGTGGCAGGAGAAGAGACCTTAAAACTCTGCTTTTTAAATTAATAGTAACTTTATCCAGGTGATGAGGAGGGAACACAACTCTCAGTATTTTGCGAAGTTTTTGATCCCACAATGAGGGTCCTCCGAGGGGCACGAGTCAGCCCTCTCTGGAAGCAACCCCCTCCCACCGCTCCCGTCTGCACAGACGCGTGCGCACACGTGCAGCGCCAGGCTTCCTTCCAAATCGATTTCGTGATGCGCAAGGTCAGATTTCAGCAATATAGTAGGATTTGCACTACTTATTGGATTGGGCAAGATGTAATGATATTAGTCCAGGTGCCTTAAGACAGCATTAAACCAATTTTTGGCCTTCTTTAAGTCCATTAGACATAAACTAAATGGGTGGTGTTGGCTCTGCACCTTACCAACAGATAGAAAAAAGGGCTGTTTGTTGTGGTTTTTTTTTCTTTTTTGCATTGATCGTTCAAGATTTTGCCTCTTGGTTACTGCCCTTTAGCCTCTTTCAATGTCAGTGTGGTAACTGGGAATAGAATTCAGCGTGGTGTCTCCTAGAAATAGTAAAGCAACAGAGAAATTTATTTGTCTTGACTTACAAAAACAACAAAAAACCCCACAACCCTTTTTAAGCTCAGCTCATCAAGTGTGCAGCTTTTCCGCAGATAAGTCCAGGCACCGCTGAGGACCTTTGCCGCCTGCACTGGCACTGCAACACTAAGATAGCATCGAGTTGCACTTCCAAGATTGTGCTTGTTATTGACTAAAGCAGTGGAAACAAGTCTAAAGGCCCACTGAAAATGGATCCTTTGTGGACCTCCAGGCCATCCTTAACATAGATGCAGGATTATCCGGGGTACTTTTTAATTTCCAAATGTCCGAAAAGAGAAAGCTTCTTTAGTGCCTCTGTCCATCAAGGGCATCCGTTCTGCTGGCCACTTTTAATCCCCCCTCCAGTGATTAGTGCTTGCAGCTTTCAGAAACTTTCAGTCGCTTTTCTGATCCCCAGCTTTGTCCACATCTGTCCCCACGCAGGACAGCACGTACACGGAAGGGATTTTTGCTCATGTTCCTAGAAGCTGTCAGCCAGGGGTGTCGGGGGATTAGAGGTTCCAGTGCCCGGGAAGGAGATCCCATTCTTAAAGCACCGTTTCCCACTTATGTTTCCATTTTGGAAAAAGTTACGTCTGTTCAAATTTCAAGTGACCTTAGTACTAGGGGGGAGGGTTTCCCACCCCAGGAGAGCTCTTCAGACCCATGCTATGAGCCAGCTCCTTCAGGCCCATCTCTGTCCTGTGTATTCTCCTCTGCACTGTGCCACAGCTTCACCAAAGCAGATGCCCCAGACAAGTCTTCAGCCTGGTGGTCTGGGACTTGGGGAAAGAGGGCGACATATAATCAATCACCGTCACCCCTGGCCCTGAGCGTAGAAGGATGCTGTCATTAAGCCTGCCCATAAGTATTCAGCTGTGCAAACCCAGCAGGGGTTAAATCATCAGCCAGCATGAACTGCTTTGGCCTGCAGTAAAACACCCTCTGAGTCACTGAATTTTCCTGCTAATTTCTTCCTTTCTGATCACTTGAGCTCACGGCGAACTATGACATAAAAACCCTGACCCAAACACCCAACAGCTTTTCTCTGACTTCTCACACTTCCGCACTTCAAGCTCTCCCCCAGCAAGTCTGCACGGCAGAAAGAGATGACTGCGTGTTAGCACACTCGTGCTGGCTTCCTCCAGCTGGCGAGGACAGCTCTTACCAGGTAGCAGAGCCCGCAGGTACCTCCTGCGGTTCTCCTGAGTGTTTAAGCCTATTTTATTGCATCTTCCTTGCTAACAAGATTGATGTGGCCCCAGCATGCTTCCCCCATGTAGGCATAGCCTCAGGGGGAGGGATTCAAAGTAACTGAGCAACACACAGGCTGACCCCTGT
The DNA here is from genome assembly GCA_013400875.1 of Anhinga rufa. Classification (NCBI taxonomy): domain Eukaryota; kingdom Metazoa; phylum Chordata; class Aves; order Suliformes; family Anhingidae; genus Anhinga; species Anhinga rufa. Next base: position 40,410 of record VZTV01101753.1, read on the forward strand.
AAAACAAAGAGGGGCGTTTGCATTTTCAGATAATCAGGGTCACTTCCCTTTTTCCACAGAGCTTCCCACCGTCTAGGTGAAAGAACGGAGCTAATCATGTTCTTGGTGGTGTTTCCCTGCAGATTCAGAGAAATTACAGAGTTTATCCCTTCTAAAATACAGACCCTACCCAAAACCTCCAAAACGCAGGCGTTGTGCAGCGCCCATCTGCGGCCCGCCCAAGCTCTTCGTGCTTTGGCTCCACAGGCGCTAGTCTCACTGGAGGTAGTGTAGGTAGATGGCTTCTCACTCAAGGCTTTAGTAACCCAGCTGGAGTCAGTGGTTTCGCCTGAGATTCGGTCAGATGTACAAGCTAAGGAAAATCGTGAATAAATCTTGGCTGGGAGACCTCTGAGGATGGTACCGGTGACTCGGCAATGGGCACGTGCTTCTGAGCAAGCTCTCCAGGGGAGCTTTTTGTTGAGCTGTGAAATGGGCCTCTTGGGTTTTCCATTGGCCCTCGTTTGAAGAGCCAAGGTGTTGCGATTCCGACTGAAGTCAGTCTGTCAGCTCAGATTCTCCTGCGCTTTCCGTTCGGTGAGGTATTTTAGGTGAGGGACAGCGTTGCTGCCCAGAGGAGGCTGCATTTCAGGGCAGTGACGGGTGAACTGATCTCTTCCAGTTAATGAAACAGACGGAGCGATCTTTGCTATCGGAGTGCAGAATGCTGGAGGAGAGGGAGGCTATATAAGTACAAGATGGGATAAATTAGTTTTCACCTGGCTGTGATTGATAAAGCCCTACTATCATTTATTCCATCTTGCCTCGCTTAGCTTTTGCTTATCACATGAGGAGTCATTATCTTAACGTCTAGTCTAATGACATCAGGTTGCAGTAACAGACTTGATAAATAGACTCCGGAAGGTCAGGTTACCTCAGTATTTGTAGGTACCGTGGTTGGCTGTGGAACAGCCAGGACACAAGATTGCTGTTTTCCTCTGCTGCATTTCTGAAGCTGCAGTTAGCCCTTTTCCCTCGCTCTGCCTCCGAAAGAGAGAAGTTAGGCTAGTGGTTGGAAAAGGGAGCTAAGGCATGTTCTCCTCACCGGTACCATCCCTGGTGACACCCACCTCTGCCAGGCCGTTGAGTGAAACCCCCGGCTGTGAGAAGAGCTGTGGCTAACGCGCCGCCTAAATTCCTCTTGAGCTGGGCGAGTATGGCAAAATTTGGGTCGGGTGGTTTAGCATGGAAGCGTAAACTGATGAAGTCCCGGCTGCTCAGGACTGCCTTCGGAGGCAGAGGTTTCCTGTTCACAGCTGCCATCCACACCTCTTGCTGTAAAATCGAGGTCTGCAGACAGGGAACAGAACTAATATCGGGCGCAGCGTAGTTTGCTGACTCTAAACCTAACTGCAACCAAGTGGTGAAGTGCTTTGAGATCCTCTGTTGAAATGTGCTGAAGAAAGGCAAAGGGCTGTACCCATTCAGCCATGGCTGCTTCTTATTTCTTTAACTTAAACTTGTCGTTATTGCAGGAGCAATTAACTGTACAACAATTAGTGCTCTTGAGGTGTGTTCCTGGCTGCCCCACGTTGTGTATGGGTTACAATATTGAGGAGGAAATGGAATTTATGGGGTGTTTTTGAGCATGGCTCCTGAAGGATGCAAGTTGGCTCGGCTGCTGTTGAGATCAGGGGGAGATGAGAGGTTCCTTAGCGCAGCACTGCTTCCTTTCCTACCAGCAGCCTCCACTCAGCCAGCAGAGAAAGCAGGTGTTGATATTTTATTGTCTCCCACTCAACTCTGGCTAATGAACAGCGTGATATCTAGACAGCTAGGTAGAAGAAAAGCCTATGAAATAGCTCCTGACCAGAGTATAAGCTAAAACCTTAAAGGTTGAGGATGGAATAAACAGCTTGTAAGGCACGTTTCCATGGTTATATATAGGCAAATCTGAATATTCTGTGTATGTTTTGTATTACCTCTGGAAAGGTGCAGTCTTAATGTAGCTGTCCTGCTATATTATAACTGGGTCTGTCTGCACGTGTCCATGTGGATTGCCTGTGAGTTGATAGCATGCTCCTAAATCCTCGAGTGCTACTGAAGTCGTGTTGTAACCTCAAATAGAAGAGACGCTTTGAAAAAAAGAACTAGAAGGGAAAAAAAAGAGACAGTTTTAAATCTTTTTAATTGTTTTCTCCTGAGCTGAGAAACCCGAAAGATTCCAAGTGACGTTGCCTAGTGCTAAAAAAAGACATGATTTCAACTGACAGCGCAGCATCTCTCTTTACCAGTTTTGTCTAGCCAAATTATAAACCCTGGAGTTTTCTTTTTCTCATTCTGAGCAGATTTCCACAACCCCCACCCTGCCGGGCGATCTTGCTATGCAGCTGCAGCCTTTCTGCTCTGCTACAGTGCAGAATTATGCATGAACCAGCAGAAGGAGCTCCAAGTCTGGTCATTGGCGTAGAGCTGCTTTCTTACACCTTGGAAAGGCAGCGCAGCAGCTGAGTCTAGAAATCATTACTCACCCATCGATTCTTTCCCTTTGCGCTTTGAATTCTCTTTGCCAAGCAGCCAAAATTGTATTGGAAAAGAGCTTTGCTCATTTCTTTCTGTGGAATTGCAGTGGAGTTATGGCTTTGCATATAAAAAGAAATCCCTCAAGAGGCAGTTTTGCACAACAGCCCCGAGATCTGATGAGGGAGCAAACCACTTCTTCAGAGCAGAGTAGAAAAGCACCGACCTGCCATACTTCTTCCCAGAATTGCTCCCTCTCAGGATTTGAGGATGTGCAGATTAGGTGAATCTCCCTCCTCCCCCCTCCCCAATTCCTTGCCAAGCACATGGGGGTTTGTCCAAAACAAACACCAGAGCTGTTCTCGGGGCACCTCGAGCTACTGCGAAGTGCTGTGTCACAGTTTCACCAGACAATGTATTCTTATGGAATTATCAGCCCGACTTGCCAGAGCACAAATGTTTTTATTTGCATGCCCGCAAACGCACAGTAATTATGCATGCCATTGAGAGCCGTGGTCCTGACCGTTCAGGCCCCGGAGGCCGTTTGATAAAGATGACAAATATGCAAACCTTCGGCTGCTTATTCAAGTAGAACCAGCCAGGAGCTTTTGACGTTCATCCGGATTAGATGTTAACGCCGATAGCCTAGATCCCCGAGCAGGGCCACGCAAACAACTTTGAGAATATGGGTCTGAGCTTCTTCACTGAGGAAAGCGGCACTGCGTGCATGGGTACGTTTCAAGCAAGGATAGACATTTTTCAGGGGTTTGGACCAAAAAGGCTACTTTGGGAAAGAACTGACTGGGGTTTACTAGTGATCTGGCCAGGGGAGTCTGCCTTTTCCTCTTTCGGAGAAGACAGACTACGGATTCTGTTCTTGGCAGCGTAACTCCATGAATGTCAGTGGACTTCAGCCAGGCTGTCCTTTCTCTACTTCTCCAGCCTTCCAAGTGCACAACGTTTTGCTGATCCAGGAGATCTCTGAGCATTTCTGTATCACGATTAAAATACATTAGTTCAGCCTCCACAAATTGGTTTAGAGGCAATAAAGAGCTCAGCCCAGCTCAGCATGGCAGACTGGGTGCCTCCCAAGGCTGACTGCTGCTCTGCAGCCACAGGATGCAAAAGACGTTGGGTCATGTCATTAAAGCGATGTGGCGTCAAGGTCTTCCACAGCTAGAAACAATTGCTGTGCGTCCCTTGGTAGCAGCTTTAGATTCACGGCTCTTCTGTGTTGTAGAACATTAGTTAGTGATCTTGGTGGCACAAGGCCTACTTGCCTTTGAAGTAATTGCTTAAATTGAAGTAATTCGTGGTCCTTTGGGTCAACCGAAGAGCCAAACCACTTACCAGACAGAGGAAGATCTATTGCCCAACTCTAGCCATGTAAGGGACCTGTACTGGGTCCTAACCTTACCACAGGTCCTGAAATTCCTCACCAGGCTCTTCTGGGAAAAGTGGCCAAGGCACTAAAGGCCTCCAGGAGAATGCCTGCACCCTTGTATGGGTTCAGGGCTAGCGCTTGCCCTCCAGAGCAGCCCCTGCAGTTGGTTACAGTGCCCACGCGTTGACGTGCCTTCCAGCAGGGCAACCCAGAGCAGACAGTGGCAGGAGAAGGGATGGGAGAGGTAGGGCAGAGATGAACTCAAGGCCACGCTCTGCCCTTACGGGACATCGTTGGCTGAAGTCCCGTAGTGTGGTGAATTGACACTGGCGGCTGGGGCCTGCCAACAAGGAGGGTACAGAAGTGGTCTCGGGTATCCTAGAACTGACCTTGTTCCAGGTTTGACCCCGGGACGGCCGGGGCTCTGGGGCTGCGCTCCGCTCTGTGGGAGAGAGGAGCTTGGGAGAGACAGCGTAGAACGCTCGTTGATGAGTAACTCTATTCCAGCATGCAGATACAAATGCGGAACATCTCCGGTTTGTTCTTTTCAAATAAGTGTGAAATATTAACTGTGATGAATTTGTTGAAGGTTAATGAATCACGGAGCACTTTTTCTGTCCACCCTAAGCAAAGGTCTTGGTTACTCCCTACAGTGGACAGAGAGCTGCATGATTTGATGGTACTTGCTGTAAAGGAGGAGAAATCAGTTAGACATAGTCAAGATGGCATCTGCATTTGGTCTGAACCTTCTGAGGATTTTAACAGTCCTTGACTGGTAAATTCTATAGCAAGGGGAAGTGAATGAATTCTCTTTCCTAAAGCCATACTAAAGCCTTAGCTTTGTATCGAAAAGAAGCCCTGAATTATAATGTGGCAGCATATAAAAGTTGTCTGATGAGCTCCGCGAGCGCATTTTGTGAGGCTTTTTCCTTTGTCTGTAAGTACCCGACTGTGTGCAGCCTTCCTGTGCCAGGGCCGGCCAGCGCTGGTCCCCCAAAGCATGTGTTTGTGTGTGGGTAGGAACCGCTAACTGAATGCAAAGAGTCGCATTTCTTTTACACACGTTGCTGTGGTACCTGGGTGCTAATCACCGTATTTTGCCTTCTCTAGCACCTTCCCAGCCGAGGATCTCAAAGTGTTTTACAAACATTAATTAATTTAGCTTCACAACCCTCGTGTGAGGTAGGTGGGTGATGCCATCCCGCTTTCCAGATGAGGACACTGATCTACTTGGGTAGAGTCGCCTCGCTCCTGCGGTTAAAACCAGGGGAGGCAATGGCCTCGAGATGGCCCTTGCGAAGCCTGCCACCCGTCCTGCGGCCGGGGCTGCCCTCCCCGCAGAAGGAAGAGCAGTTCTGCATGCAGCAGAGGGGATCCAGAGATGGCCAGAGCTTACAGCAACCTGCTTCAGATCCCTGCTCCTCTCTCCTTCCTGCCCTTCTCTGGAGTTGTGGTTTCCAGCCGATCACGCTACCCTGAGGCTGAAGGAGGGATTATCCCTCATCAGTGGTGTTGCGGGGAAGGAAATACAGACGTAGCTATATATATATCTCTCTCACTGTTCCCGGTAGTCCACACTTTGGTGGTGACACGCCTCCCTTCTGCTCCACGTCCATTCACCCGGAGCCGCCCTTCCTACACCATCCTTTACAACGGGTTGCGTAGGTCCCAGCTTGCTGAAGCCCCCCCTTTCTGTGGGAAAGCTGTACGGGCAGCACCCCTCGCCCCGTTCCTGCACGGGAGCTGTGACTCACGCGTGTGGGAATTACGGATCTGGAACCTGGAAGCGTAGCCTTGCCAGCCCATCCATTGCTACCAGTTTGGATTGTGCAGAATCGGCCTTTCCTGCGTTGCGTGCAGCCGTTTTTGGCTGAAAACAGACTGGTAAATTTAAAACGAAAACCCTATGGAAAAGTCCTACAAACCTCCCTAAAGAAAATCCCGAGTTGCCCTTCGTAGAGGCGGGGGGCCCTGCAGCGCCGCGCTTCCTCCGAAGCAGCTCGGCTCCGTTCTGGCGCAGGAACCGGTGCCGCGCGGTCCTCGGGGTCGCGCTGCTCGGGGCTGGTCACCGGGGCATGTTGGGGCAAAACCGCTTTCCGAGCGTAGCGGGGAGGGAGGGTGAAAACGAGCTTGGAAAGAGCAAGTGTTAAATTTGCGAGCGGGTTGAATGATGCGCTTGTCTGCCTTCGTCTGACCAGACCGACACCGCACATGGCCAGGCCGTGTTCGTGCCTGGTCACGCAGGACTTTTCCATGAGGGCGGGCAAGACTCTGCCAATACAAAAGTAATGGATCTTTTCCAAATCTTCAAGTCGTGGTCTAGCGTAGGCAGCCTCTGAGCTGAGAGTTTAGGCAGCTGCTGCGTTCCTCTGTAGATCTGCCGTCTCTAGCACGTCTCCCTGTTGTTTGGGACCCTGGTTATTAAGCGATAAGAAGCGGTAGCATGACGAAGAAAGACTATTGACCCAATTGCACTTTGACTGATCTGTTTCTTTTTCCCCCCAATCATCGATGCAGGTGTGAGCTACTCCAAGTCGGTTCCTCCAGCCTACCCACCACCCCAGGATCCATTAAATCAGGGACAATACATGGTGACAGATGGCATATCCCAGTCCCAGGTCTTCGAGTTCACCGAACCCAGACGCAGCCAGGCACCTTTCTGGCAAAACTTCAGCAGGTTAACACCATTCAAAAAATAATACCTAGAGAGATGGAGAATTTTAACTTAAAAGAACTAAAATTTAAAAATAAAAATAAATAAAATTATATTTATAGATGGACCTTTTTTCGGAGAAGCACTGTTGCAACTAAATATATATACATATGTATATATATAGAAGGACCAAAAACTTTTTTTGTTGTTTTTGGGAAGCAATCTGCTACTAGACACTAGGAAGCACCAATGATTTCTAACCATGTGACCTATTTTATTTTATTCCATTGGTCGGACATCTTTTTTTTTTCTTTTTTTTTTTCTTTTTTTCTTTTCTTCTTCTTTTTCATCCAAGTCGTCACCGGCATCCCAGAACGCTTTCTCGCTTGTGTGAATTCGTCATCGAAGTTCCTCATGGACTACATTGGTGTATATTTTATTTGATCTTATTTATGGGGGGTTTGTTTGTTTTTTGGAGTGCCGGGAGGTCTCTGCTCCCTCTCCCTCCCTCTCCGTCCCTCCTTGGCTGTCCCCGGAGTCACCATTTCAGTGAAGAGCATCGACCCCTTCCCCGTCCCCGTCCCGCATTCTCTGGTCTGACTCGTGCCTGTCTGGATGTGCTCCCTTGTGCACCGTGCTCTGCTGCGCAGTATTTCTCTGGCTTTAACTGTTTCGCTGTGGGCAGGTGCAAACAAGCAGAGGGGTATCAGCTATTTAGGAAGCGAGAGCTGGGATTTCCTCTGTTAATATTTTGCATCTTTTTTTTTTTAAGCACTGTCTTTTTCTCAATTCAGTGTGATTTGTTCACGCTTGGAATAAGACTGAGAAAAGAATATCAGGGGCTTTTATTTCTTTTGCATTTAGTTTTATTTCTGTGGGGTTATCTTTGATTTCTTTTCTTTTTAAGCTGAGACACGACTCTGAAAAGCCCACTCCTATCTTTGTGTTCCCTGCAAAGATAAAAGCTTAAAAAACGATGGCTTCACGCCCTCCATTCCAGCTAGAGGAAAATTGGCTATTAGGCTCCAACAAATGGCCAGTTTTCTTTCTTCAGGAACTAAGGTCCCATCCTGCCGGCCACACTCACGCCTGCACAGGCCTGCGTTAACGAACCACTAATTGCCGTTTACAGGAGCAATGATCCCAAAAGCGAGGACCAGGACTGCTCCCACTGCCTGCGCTGCTCTGTTGCGTGTAAGACCCCCGGCCTCGCTTGGGCACTGACCTCCCAGGCAAAACATGAGCTGCCGGTAGTGACCCGTTAGCGGAAGGATCATTGCCTCAGTAATTGGAAGTATTTACCCGATATTTAATGCACCCGAGCTGCAGAGGAGTTGAGAATTGCCTTGCAGGAAAGATACGGATGTGACCTGAGAAGTTTAGCCGTATGACCATGATTGCGTGACCTAGTCTAAATCAGTGATGGGTTTAAGCTGAGCGGCACCAGTGGCTCAGCAGAGGTGTATCAGTGGCAGCGGGCTCTGGAGTGATTAGCTAAACTCTCCAGGTCTCTTTCTCTCTCTTTTTCTCCCTCTGGAGATTCATAGCTCTGTTTTCAAAGACAATTCCTACAATTTCAGCCTTAAGTACATCTGTTTGCAGCGCAGAAGCGTATGCTTAAGCTTGTAAAACAAATCGTTGTGCACTAGGATGATATTTTTTTCCTAGGGCAAATGAGACTGTTTAACCAGATTTAGAAGATGAGCTTAAAAACTTTGCAGAGCTGTTCTGCAAGCTCCTTTGAAAACGGGGGATGAAGTGATTGATCACGGTATTTACGATTTCCTTTTGAATCTGATACACCACATAAGCACCCCAGGCCAACTCGCGTGGAGATACGGGTTTTTTTTTCCTCCCCTAAGACATGCAGGCGAATGGGAAGAGCAGAGAGCGTGGTTTCAGTGTTTCCATGGAGCCTGTTTCATTTCAGGGCATATTACAAGGCAGTGGCGACATTTTTTATTTACGTACAGAAATAATCTCAGCACTTTTCAGTGGTCTAGAAACTACCGATAAACAGCAAAGCCAGACGAGTGTTTGGAGAGGAAGAGTGGCCCCTCTGTGACAGGCAGCAGCGAAACACCGGGAATCCCAAATAGGAGGCAACCCGATTTTATATCAGAACTTATTTTTATGCTCTTTTGTACCTTTGCATTTTTATGGTCAGATTTTAATATTGAATATGTAGCAAATATTATTTTGTTTCTTTAACAGAATGGGTATTTAAAGAAGCGAATGAGGTGGGCTCTCAGACGTTAACTGAAATGTTTTACTGTTTCTGAATGGCTGGAGAGATGCAGAGAGAGAGAGAAAGAGAGAGAGATTACAAACTGTTGTCAACATGATGAAAATTTCACTTATTCCTTTGCCTTTTTAATTGCTTAGGGAAAAAAAAGTAACAAGCACATTAGTTAAGCCTGTTCATTTACTGTTTTGTGCCTCAGAGAGTGAGAATGAGACATCCATAATTTTTATGAGAAGATGCTTCCTAAATATTCAGCACTAGGAAAAAAGAAACACCACCGCCACACCATTATTTGCATCATAAATCAAGACTCGCTTGATCTGACAAGGCCACTTGTTGGACTCGCAGCTTCTTTCTTAAATGGAAAGCCAAAACAAGCTAGCGTTGCTAGCACTTGCCGAGGCCAGGCGGCAGGCAAAGCAGATGCAGGCGTTTGTTCCAGAGGGAAGAGGGGCTTGGCTCTCAGGCATGGCACGCAAGAAAGCTCTTCCCCTCCATAAATGGCCAAGGTGCTGCAAGAGATGGAGCGTGGTCACAAAGAAGAACCAGCACTGGGCCCCACTTTACTACCTACCGTGGCTTTCCCGGTAGGGAGCGGGGTTGGGCTGCCTCGTGTGTCCGAACGCGCTGGAAGCAGCGCAGACGCGATCAGATTGGGGTGATTTTGACCGAGCATCCGATAACAGACTTTCATTTCAATGCCAGACAGGAGGAACCCACTTACCATTCCATATGCAGAAGCAAGAGAGTTGTAACAAACTTACATGTTTACGGTATTTCTCTGGCTGACTCTATATATATATATAAAAAATAAAACTACCCTCTTCCCTAGGCGACTGACACGCATTACCCCTTGACCTAGACACTAGAACAGAGGATCTAAATTCAAGACTTTCGCCTCCCCACCCTCTCCAAAAAGATCAAACAAGAACCAACCTAGGTGCATCTAACAGTTGTAAATAGAAAATAATACATAGAGAAATATATTTGAAATCTGTTTCAGTTTCCGGGCGGTCACTGGCCGTCCATTGCAATGTTATTGGTAGTACACTGTGGTGCTTTGGGTTTCTGGTTTTGTTCTCTTTATGCTCTGTCATCTTTTCATTGCAGCTACATTTCAGGGAACATGTATATTTAGTAGCTATTGTAAGTTCTGCATGGCATCACCGAGCTTATTTTTCCTTAAGAAGAAAAGAAGAGTCTGTAGGAGTTTAAAGGCACTATGACGACAGGGACTTGTAGCAGAGAATTTAAAAAAAAAAAAAAAAAAAAGGTTTTTAAAATTTTAGTTTAAAACAAAAAATTGATATTTTAGTGTTTTTGGGGTTTTAACAGTAAGAAAAAAAAAAAAAAAAAAAAAAGAAAAAAAAAAGGATTTTGGTAACCCAGCTGATCCGCACTTGCCAGTTTTATTATTTTGTTTATATTGGACTGTTTGACCCTGTCAAACAAGTGTCAAAGTTGTGTGTATAAAACAAAAAAAAAAGTGTTTAAAAAAGTGTTGTAAAGACACTGAGCCTTATGAAAATATTTATGGAATTAAATAAAAAGAAGTGAAAAGGCATCTGAAGGCATTTTAAATCATTTTCCGGAGAGCGGTCTCACTCTTTTCCCAAAGGCTGAGCACAAAGCGCTGGGGTGGGGCGCCAGCTTGCCAGCAAAGCCGACACCAAGACATTCGTCTGTAACCAAAAAGTAGGTTTGTTCTGGAAGTAGCCCACCTCCCCCTTGCTCTGTGTCCTCCACCCGAACCGAGCGAAATGATTAATGAGTAGCTGGAGGTTCAACAGCGCTGACAAAATGCCGCCTTGCAAGTGCTGGCAGGGGTTGCTCTAAGCAGAGCTCGGATCAAGTCTTCTGCGAAACATGGTTTTAAAATGCTTTCTGTTAGCGGCCTTTGCTCAGCCCCGGCCCAAAGCTGGCGCCCGCCCGGTTCTCCAGACAGACCTCTCGCCACGACCGCGCTGCCAGCAGCCGAAGGAGCGTGTGGAAGTAGAGCAGGGGTGGGTTTTCCAGGGGAGGGAGCCCGGCCCCGCGCTGCTCCGCTGCAGAGGGCCGAGCCCGAGGAGAGGAGCAGGTTCCTGCCCCGGTTTTGCCTTGGCGTGGAGGGAGCGAGAGCCCACAGGGCGAGGGAAGCGGGTGCTTTACCCCCCGAAAGGCAAAGCGCTCCCTCCAGAAACCCGCTGGCGTTTCACAGGTAAGGCAGCTGAGTCAGGTATTTCTAGAGAGCCCAAAAAGCCAGTCGCAGCCAGGAGAGCCGGGGTTATCGCACCGCGGCATCCAGACCCGGTAGCGGTTGGGAGCGATGCCTGCCGTCCTGCGGAGAAGCACACAGGCGCGCGTACCACGCCGCTGTAAAGAGCCGCGGCCAAAGAGCTCCGTTTTCCCGAACGACACTGCCTTTCTGCGCTTTCCTACCTGCCCTGCGGGCGCCTGTCTGGGTGAGCGGTGGCCCGTTTGCGGGCACACGGACTGACCTCATCTGCAGCCCACACGTGTTAGAGACCAGTCAGACGAGGGAACGAATAAAACAAAAAAATGCCAAAGCCAAGCAGCTCTGCTCTGGGAGAAAGGGAGAGAGGCAGGAGCGAGGCGAAGCTGCGAGCACGAAGGCGTCTGCGGGGCCAGAGTCTGAGCAGGGTCAGGAGCAGGCTCACCCAGGCCTCAAACATCACAGCTTCACATCTGCTTCAGCAATACCCCAAGCCAAGCTTGTTTTTTTTTTTTTTCTCTTGCTTACATTATTGCTTGCGGTGAAGAGGACCTTGGTGCCGTGCTGGCCTTCGCCTGTCCAAATGCTCCTGTTTCTCTTGCAGCGCATAACCGACGTGGTGCGGGGGGACTGGCGCAGCGCCGCTCCCAGTGCACGCTGCTGGGGAGAGCAGGCACAAAATGCAGCTGGGTATAAAACCGCCCCGTGACGATCACCTCTCCCACCCACAGCGCCGTCTTTGCAGACCAAAAAAAGTTTGCCAGAATTTTGCCCTCCCCTCCGAGTCTGCAAACGTGAGCTGTGGGGGGGTCAGGGAGAGGACAAGCCGGTGCCCAAGATGTGTAACGTACCAAAAAAAGCCCTGACCGAGAGGGACCGGGGAAGGAACCCAGTCGCCCAGCATGAGTGCTGGGAGCAAGAGCACCACGCAAGCTCACTCAGAAGCGATAAACCTCCTCCCTGCCCCAGCAACACGCTCCCACCCCCGGCCTGCTTTCCTGGCGGTGGCCGGAGAGAAGAGGCCGGGAACGCCGCCGCAGCCGGTGGTTGAGAGTCGACTGGTGCGTTTCATTTAGTGACAGTATTCGTTTGGTTTTAGCTTTCTCCAGCCACCCAGCATTCGGCCAGCTGCTATGAACTTTGGCTGCATAAAACAAAAGCAAAAACCAAAGAAACCCAGTTTAAAATTCATGTCTCTTGCGGGGTGCTAGGTTTGTTAGGCCGTTCGTTAGGCTAACAGACCCCACCGGCCCTCCGAGGTAGCAGCAGGGGCTCACCAGGACAGCTGATCGCTGAGACCTTGCTTCAGAAATTCCCTGAAACACGCGGCCGAGCCCACCGTTTTGCACCAAAGCTTTTACTACACGCGTCAAAGTACAGAACTCAGGCCTCAGGATGAAGGATGATCAGTAGGGAAATGACCTTAAACCGACCATCTGCACTGATCCTGCCTGGTTGGATGGTCTCCCGGGCCACTTCGCCTGCCTGCGCAGTGGCCGAGCTGCGTGGCTGAGGGCACGGCGCGGTGCGAAACACGTGGGCACGCCGCGTAGAGCCGGCAGCCTCCCCGGGCAGAGTCAGGCCCCGGCTCCGCTTGGGAATGGTAATAGACGGAGTAAAGCTTTTAGGCCAGTATGTTTGTGACGTGACGGGAATGTTGTTATGAACAAGTCCGTACGTCAAAGCCATCTCTGGTTTATCCGTGTGTATTTATCCGTGGTATTACAGCCGAGCTGTTGCTTTTTAAGGAATCAGACTTTCAATCTGACTGATGGTGCTGGGATTACAGATCCCAATCTACCCCAAACAATACATTTTCTTGTTATTCTGTAGCTAAGAAGCAGCACCAGGTTCTGCACTAAGTACAGCAGCAGGTCAGCATCCTCCAAAGCATGTAAGGCACCATCTGTGCTGGGTTATTAAAGAACAAACTGGAATTGCATGTTGCTGGGGATGCAGCGGGAGTAAGTGGTGTTTTTGAGAGCGATTCTAAGCACTGTCCACCGAGGGTTTCGCAATCTTTCGCTGCTAAGGAAGGACGCTAGCTGTTTTAACTGCAACTGTATCTCCCCAAAACCGCAGGTACAATTTGTAAAAACTGTCTTTATTTGTCTGAATCTCTTACCTTTGCTACGGAAAAGAGAAACGTGGTATTTCTTAAATGCTTTTAATGTTCACATCCTTTTTTTTTTCCAGCTTTCTCCAGGCAAAATGCCTCCTGGTGAAGACGTGCACCTTCTCATTTCAGAGCCACAGTAATTTGTTACCTCTTGCAGGTTTGACAGGGTCTCTGTGCTCAGCCCTTTCCACGGGCCGGGCTGGGCCGGGCCGGGCAGCAGCGATGGCTCAGAAATGTTCCCATGTTCCAAGGCCCCCCCAGGGCCCATTCCCACACCTCCCTCCAGCAGCTCCCTGTCGGCACGCCAGCCACAGCCAGGCTGGCGGCACGCGCGTTGGCCGAGGCACGCGGAGCACTTCCCTCTCAGTACTGGTGACAACAGCAACAAAAAAAAACCCTCCGAGACAGGAACGCTGTGGGGTTTTAATTTTTCATTTAGGAGAATATATAAAAAAGTTAAACCCTTGCAGAGTTGATTGCCTCATAAAGAAAACATCAGTGCTTGAAAAAGTGCTCCGGCCTGGGGCTCCTTGTCGCGCGCGTGTCACCGCCGGCTGCCTCTCTGCGGCTCTCAGCTGGGGAGGAGAGTCGGTGATGGCATTTGGAGCGCCGAGAAGGGCTGTACACACACAGGTCTTCGTACGGACGCGCCTTCTTGCCCCGTTGCTGCAATAGCAGAGAGCCATAACGTACGCAGCTAGTGCCTGTCTGGCTTCTATACCCATTGTACGGCTGGAGGAAAGCAGACCCGCAGTTCTGCGAGGATCTAGGTTTTTCAGAGTAAACCATGGTGCTAAATTGGCTTATAAATAACCTGAGAATTCAGGCTGCGAGAGACTCAGTGGTATCTTGCTGGCTGGTCCTGGAAGTCAGTGGAGGTTAACTTCATAAGAGAAGTTTTATTCCCTTTTTTTTTTTCATTAAGAGGATATATTGGTATCTTTGAGTCTCTTTTTAGCTCTCTCTTACAAAAGCTGTGAAGCTTTTATTCATGAAGCAGATGCTTGCAGGGTGTGCACAGGTGCAGTCAGGCCTTTGCAGGTTCCCAGGCAATCGGAGGCGGCGGCCCTTGCCCACAGCACCGTTTGCCCTGGGTGGTGATGCCAAACAAGTAGGAGCCGTCATCCGTGCCAGCAGGGCCACGGCTCCTCTTGCCTCTACAACAGCCATCCAGAGGCTCCTTTGAATCACTGGGATTTTTCACCGGAATTGTGTAACTGAGGTTAAAGAAAAGAAAATAAATCCCATTCCTGTCTGTTTTCTGAACTGGTATAAATGGGAACAGCCCGGTGACCTACCACAGGCTTACTACAGGTGTAACTGAAAGCAGTACTTGATCTGCAGGTTTAGTGACTGGACTGGAAACACTTGGAAATAGTTTAGCTATATAGTATAGTTTAGCTCAGCCACTTCAGAGGAAGCACCTCTTCCTCCTGAAGACAGTGATTTTTAAGGCAGCTTTTATAGAGGCAGGGTTGATACCATATCACGTTCACTGCGAAACTCTGCCCAAGTGCGAAGAGAGCAGCAGGTCTGAACGAGTCAGGCATTTGCAGGAGTGGAAGTCGCCGCTGTCGTCGTCTCAGCCAGTCCTTTGGCTAGCTCTTCATCCCGAGCGAGAGCTGGCCTGTCTGGATGAATGGTCTGGGCAGAGCTTTCTTGAGCCGTACCGCCCAGGTCACCCCAATATCAATCCGATGCTGGCTGACCCGGGCATTGGGTAGCTTTTCTGCCATCAGTCACTCCTGTGCAGCCCAGGCTGCAGGGGTTTTCTGACTCAAAGGTGTTTTAGCACGGCTTGAAGGGGGATTGCTTTCTGCATATTTGTGCTATCGCACTAGTTCTTTGGTTTCTGTTTGGAAGCTGGATAAATGCAAAGAAGTGCCATTTGCTGTATTTTAACTCCCCAGCAGCCAGACCAGTGCTTTTCCTGTGCCAAAAGTGAGCAGCCTTAGGGCACGCTCTGCTCCCCATCCAATTCTCAGCTGACATGAAAGCGTGCAGTTCTTACAGAGCCTCACGGGCCCAAATCCAGCAAAGGATGAGACAGGCAAATTGCGCTAATAGTGCAATCGTAAAAAATTCTGTCACTTGCTGCCTTATCCCACCTAAAACACATCGTTCGTATTTCGCAATTTCTTTTTTGGTTTGGCTAGAGCCAAGCTCTGTTGTGTTGGTGTCCGCGGCCAGCTGCGGAGGGCCCTCACACTCCCAGGGGACACCCAGGTGACAGAGGAGCCTGTGGCAGCCGCTGAGCGCCCTACTCCAACAGGCAAAAGCACTGGTGCCCGTAACGTGGGTGGGTGCTGGGTGTCCACACAAGGTAGGTCAGGAACAGGGAGGGTTATTCTCTGGTCCTGTCACGGGGAGCTGTAACCACGTTGCCACCTCTCTTAACAGAGCCCTTATCCTACAGGCTGGTTTTTGAGGGAATATGTGACCAGCACACCGATTTCCTCAAAGTTTCACTCCCCCACAGATACAGGGCAGCAAGAGAGGAGTCCCTGGCCAGCCCTGCTGCTGCGGTGGTTTCACGCTATACAAAGGAAATCCAGAGTCTTTGGACCAGGAAAAGAAAATAGGATCAAATACAATAAATACGCGTAGCTGTGGTGAGAGCCGAGACGGGTGACGTGGTCTCTGGTTCTGCTCCCAGGACGGTTTGTGCCCGTTCTCTAAGGACTGCGAGTGCGCAGGCTCCCCACAAAGCCATCGCGTTTGGTCCTGCGGAATCGCCACCTGAAGGTAGCTGCTGTTTGCCGGTGACAGTAAAAGTGACTGCAAAGGCGCTGCTAAAGGGGCTTTGACATGCAAGGTACGTATCCTGCCTGCGGCACCCGCCCCAGCCTGGATTCCGGCGGCGGTACATGCAGCCTGCTCCTCAGGTGCGGGCAGGATCGCCGGGGGCAAAAGGAGATGGATGGAGAAAACCAACCAGTTTTTGTATGCCGCAGAGAAGGGGCTGCCTAACGGCGTGTGGCCTGCCCGCTGCAGGCAGCGCCGGCTGTGCCTGCTGCCAGCCGGCTGGGGAGGCGAGCGCGCAGCCAAATTGCTCAAGGATGTGTCATGCTGTTGTTATCGGTGTTGCTAGCGCAGTTACACCGGCCTTATTTTTACTGTCTGGATGTACCATTAAACAAGTTTGATTTTGTTGCCTGATTACAGATGAGTGGTTTCAGCCTCGCACATAATTTAGTGCTACCCAGGGGCTCCATTAATGACATCTCGGGACAGGGAGAAGCAAGTTGTTTGTTGTGTGCGGATACAACGTGGTTTTATTCTGGAGCGGGTGGTAACAACACTTACCTGGCAAAGGGAAACAGGCGGTTGGGTTTTCCCATCCACTTCTTGCACCTGGGCATGCTGACCCCGCTGATTTACCACCACATGGGAAGCCAGACTCCGGAATTTGAGGTAGCAGGGACTGTGCTCATGTTGTCTCCTGGGGGGTGAATAAGAAATCAGAGCACGTTGTCAAGAGGCAGCACCCACCGAAGCCCCCGATCACTGTTACAGTGTTCCTTCGCGCTGCCCAGACAGACCCATTTCGAGTTAGAGACTAGAAGCAGGGTCAGGAGCTAATGGGGATGTTTTCCAGTTAGGGACTATTAGGTCCCCGAAAAGCCAGAGATAACAACGCCGGGGGAGAGCGATGCGGGGACAGCTCAGCGCTGGTTTTTGCCCTGACTCAGTAATCTTTTGGCTTTTCATGAAAAGGCATGTTAGTAATACCCAGTCCTGTAGACAGTTAAAGGCCATACTTATCCTGCACCAAACACAAACAAAAAGCTTTTACTGGAAGAGAAAGGCTGATATAAACAGCTGTAGAAATGCCAGTTTGAATTCCATCCTCCGGTTATAATTCCTGTGCTATTCCCAGGCTGGAGGATGAGAAATTCAGCGAGGGCAGCAGAAAAAGGGCATTGCCTTCAGTGATAAGCATTATTTATACCTGCACCAAACTAGCATGAACTGGTGGTAACAGCAGGATCTCTTCACTTGGATCTGCTAACACGTAGGGCCGCTGCCAGGTGTGCAAAGAGTTTGAAGACCAACAGAAATATTGTGATGGGCTATCTTTGTGCCAATGGAAACAGATGGTTTAAATAAATAGCCATGTCTCTGCAGTGTTTCTGTCCAAACATTGCGGCGGAGACCCTTCAAGTGAAACTAAGCATAAAAAAAAACCAGCTAGCAAAGCCGATCGCAGTTACTGTCCCTGTCTGGTCTAGCAGAGCGCTCAGAGCAAACAGCAGGCACATTGCAGGCTAAGTGGACTGTAAAAAGACTTCGCAAAGAAGGCAGTATGAATGACATAGTAACGCTTGTCTAAGTAAAATATATTGTTTTTTAAATTTTTTTTTAAATTGTTCCTCTTGACTTATGGCTCATATCAACTTAAATCTGCTCTTGAATGAGTGTTGTTATTATTTGGCTTCTGAGAATAGAATTCAGAGCTAAAGCTGGTGAATGATTAGACTGGAAGACCACGGTGGTGGGAAGAGGGTGGTGCACTGGGACAGCATTTCAGGCAGGCCAGTGTAAGAAATTTCAGCAGTATTTGAAAGGAACAGAAAGGTCAAGGGCTTAAAAAAGGAACAAAGCCGGTGCTGATCAAAGGGAATCCGGTGCAGAGATGACAGTGTCTGCGGTAGCAATCGCAGCACCTGGGGACCCTGCGCAGCGCCCGTGAAAGCCTCTTTGCGCCCGGTTAACACCCGCCTCTTGCCGCCTTGCTGGGTGCTCCTAAGGGCCACCCCAAACCACTGTGCCAGACATCTGTAACACCCCAGCCCCTCTCTGAAGAAGCGATAAGCATTCCTAGCCAGACGGTCCTGGAGAGCCCCAAAGAGCAGCCCAGGCTGCCCAACACCGTGTGTCCCCAGCCCGTCCTTGGTGCCCCGATGGCCAGCCCGTCCCTCGGCCAGCCCGCTCACTGCCTCCTGGCCCCGCAGCCTGGGGAGATGCCAGAAGCCACGTTCTCCACCTGCTTTGCTGGTTTGATTCCTTGGTCTATAGCCCATCCACCTGCTCCCCTCTTGCTGGTCACCCTGTGCGGCGCATTTAACCAGTCCCAGCCAAGCCCCACATCGCATCCCTTCTCCCACAGCAAGGCCATAAGGGAGCGCTGGACTGGCCAACCTGCCCCGCGTCCACCTGAACCGAGCCGAGCCCTGGCTGCAGCCGCTGCCAACCCCGGCACCGGCGTTTCTGCAGCGCCTTCCACCAGGGCGGGCCCGGGCAGCACCTCGGAGGGGGTCCTGCTCCCCCTGCGTAGCTTTAGACCTGCAAATGGACGTATTTTTTCCCTTCTTATTTTCTTTCTTTCTTTTTCTTCCTTTCTTTTCCTCTCTCTCTCTGTTTTCCTTCCTCTCCTTCCTTCCTTTCTTTCCTCTTTGCTTTTTTCATTTCCTTTTGTATTTAATTGCCTTCTCGCTTCCCAGACACATCTTGCTGGTACAGCTTGTTCAGAAAACGCAGACTTCTGTCATCGCCCTATGTTTCCCTGCTCTGACCAGCACTAGGAGTTGTAAATCCTTGATCAGTGAGGTGATTCACAAGCTGCTCTGCTTTCTGCTTGTGATTTTTAACATGTGCTGCAATTTACGGGCAAAAATTCCTCTTTCTCATTATCGGCCAGCCCGATGACATTACAGAAATAAAGCTTAGTGTGCGCATTCATTTGCGACAAGGACGTTGCTGTAATGTTAGTGACTGGTCATTAGTTCTGCGATGTTGTAGCGGCTGAAACAAAGCCACAAGTGAGTCATTTAAACAGCAGCATTCCTTCCAGTGACATTTTTTCTTGTAGGTCGAGTAATGGTGCCTAGAAGCCCAGCACAGATTGGGAAAGCATTGTGCTTGGGCGCTGTGCGCACGCACGCTCTCCCCCCGTTCATTTTAGTAATGAGAAAACTGGGCACGCCGAGAGGTGAGGGGTGTCCTGTCGCTGCCCGGCACAGGGGGCACACTGCAACTTGTTATTTCACCTCTTATTTCCCCCGGTACCTCTCCTCACCTCCCCCACCGCACAAGCCGCTACGGTTGCACCTGAAGCCTGGGTTAAGGACACCCCTAACTTCAGTTGTTTGGGCTCCACGGTTCGATTCAAATGCAGTTGAGAGGGGAGTAAATGGCCTAATTAGAGCGCTTTTAATTTCAAAATTAGTCTGATGGAGCCTGGATCCCAGCTAGATAGGACATCTCTGAAAGTCTTGGGAGCAATGGCCAAGGCAGGAGCACAGCAGCCCTTTCTCAACTTTTGTTGGGTTTAATACTTTTTCTTTGCACTCAATACTTTTTCTTTATCCTTTCCATTTTTTTCATCCTCGTGCCAGCAGCCAGCGCAGGGGCAGAGAGCACCCCATCGCCCTGGCCAGGCAGTGCCAGCCCCGCTCCACAGCCTCCTTGTTTCACCTCCTCTTGCTGGAGGAAGCAGTGAGACAAGGGGCCCTTTGGTTTGCAGGGCTCTTGGCTTTCACTTGCAAACTCCTTTCCAGCCCACTCCCTGCTACCTATCATCTCCTGCCCTGCATTAATCATTGCCGTTCTCCATTCCCAACTGGACCACGGTGCCTCCCTGCATCCAGTGCTCAAGCATTTGCCTGTGCATGTCCTTCCAGACCTGCGGCAGGTTTCCATAAACATCGGCAAAGCTCCCTCCTTCAGCACTGTCTCTTGCTGTGGTACAGAGGTTGTTATCTCTCCTGCTTTTCCTCCTGAGCATTTTCTCTTCCTCTGCCTCTCGTTGTAGCCAAGTTTCCATTAAGCAGTCCCAGGCAGGCATGGATGTGTTACAAGCGCTGTAAATTAGCGGCGAGCCAGGCAGAGAGGTTAAACCTGCTATTGCTGATGGGGGGAAAAGGCACAATTTCCAGGAGCAATGGACGTGGTGGCACTCGGTGGTACCGAGCTGCTGCTGCACGTGGCACTTTGTGAAAGACATTTGTAAGGTCCTAATCATGGGAATAAAACTTGAGCTCTGGTGCTGTGAGTGAACAGCACTGAGCAATCAGTTAGAAGCTGTGACAACAAAATGACAGCAGTGAGAGGAAAAAAAAAAAGGTATCTCAAACTAGCTAGCAAGCGGGAACTCCCTCAGGATAACGGTTTTAATGGAAGGGATGAGACTGAGCGAACCTCCTCCTACGAGCTGCTGTGAACCAGCCAGACACAAATCATAGAATCATTTAGGTTGGAAAAGACCTTTAAGATCAAATCCATGGTCCTGGGTCACCTCTCGTCATTCTCTGGGCTGCAGCAATGGTTTCCCCCCACATGTCTTCCATGTAAAGGTTTCTGCTGGCAATACTGCCTAGCCAGCACTGGGGTCCTATGGTCAGAGAGCAACACTGGGTATTAAACAGTATGCCTTGCTGCCCGTAACCATGAGGGAGCTCGCACTGCCCTCGGGAAACGTGCTGGAGCTTTATTCTCACCAGGCAAAGCCCCACTGAGGATGAACTGAACCAAATCTGGCAGCAGCAGCACAGAAGAGCCTCTTTCAAAGCGTACTGGTCTATGGGGAATTTTCCTCTGAATTAATCAGACAAACAGTCAGGATCTAATCTCAACATTTTTGTCCACATTATAAACTCCGCTTTCAATTTTTTGACTCTTCTGCACGAATCATCTCAGTACGAAGTCCCCTCTCAGATTCTGTTGCAGATTTCCCTCTTTCCTTCCGCCAGGCTCTCTTCAGTCTTGCTAGCCAAATCCCTCCCAGGGGCAAGCCTCTGCAAGCTCTGGTAAGCCGCCCTGGCGATACAGAGGGCCGGATCCCCTCCTGCCGGCGGGCAGCCCAGCCTTCACCCAGAGCTGCAAAGCGGGGGACGAGCAGGGAGCGAGTGCACTGGGCTTCTGCAGTCTGCCGAGCGAGAAGCTGGGTCAGGGTTTTGTTCCGTCTGGATGAAAGTACCCACATATTCCCAGTGTTATCGAGGTTATATACCGGCTACTCCCTCTTCATCCTCACTTCACTAGAGTCAGTCAGGGTTTTAGTGTCGACTTGCAGGATTTCAGCCTTTCTTGGGAAATAAAACTCCAGTCCAAACACCACATATATTTCAGGTCAGCTTTACTACTTACTGGGGGAAAAAAAACCCCACCCTACATGAAATGCTCCAGAAAGAATACGGTTGCTTAGGCAGCAGCATGGCTGCCTGGGAAGGCTGGTATCTCAAGTGTGCTTTATCGAGCTAAAAATAAGTTTATTAAAGGCAAACAAGGTCTGCATCCAACAAAGATGTGAGAAGGCTAACGGCAAAGAGAGAAATCCACAACAAAGCAGGAGGAAGCCCCCTTTCCCAGACTGTCAGCTGAAACCACAGAAGGGGTGAGGTTCTGCTACTGAGTAATAAAAAGATTTTAGGAACTGAGTGTATTATAAATAATATTCTAGGAAACTCTTGACCACAGCAAAGTTCACATTAGCAACACAGAAATAAAAGAAAGGGTTACATCATATAAGCCTCCCTATGATTCTACTAAATTCTTATACAATTAATCCTCGTGCTCGGGGCTGTTCCTCTAGCCTGTACTTAAGAAAAGCCATCCCGCACTCGCCCTGCGAGGCACATCTAAAATTAGTCACATTGGCTGGGTTGCACAATCTAGCCACAAATTAGCAGATCCAGTGGATGATGCTTGAGATATTGTCCAGAAGCCCTTAGTTCCCACTCAAAAATAAAGCTGGTCTGGAGACTAGAACTTGGCAGAAAAACAAGCAAAACCTCAAAATAGTACGTGGCTGCATGCTCTCAGTACCGAAAGCGCTAGCTAAATGATTAGCTTGTGTTAATGAAAAGCCAATTTTTACTACTCTCTCCTCTGGATTTTCATCTTTTTAAGATGTTAAGATAATGCATTTTCAGGTGTCTGAACTCTTCCTAAACCCCAAATATTTGGAAGCTTCAGAGTAGCAATAACTCCAGGTGTCAGTACTTCATAGTCCTTCCACCTTCATCAACGCAGGTTGTTCTCTGACACCGCTCAGAGAAACACGTTGAAAAGCGATGAGAAGAAACATCCTTGGTCATGGTTGCCACTTCCATCGTGCTCAGTTAGAAAGACCCTTAACGCCCTAAACGCAGCCCCATTTCAGCCTCAAACTGCTTTTCAAAATCAAAGCTTTACATGGAGATGACCCAAACTGGCCGGCTAGTTGACGGCTGTCCAGCATGAAATACCTGGGGGGATGTCGGGGGGAGAACACCCATGAAAGGTAAATTCAGATTTCATTTCAGTGAAGGAAACACCCACTGCCTGTCAGTGCTGTGCCTGCTCATCCGGCCTGGTTTCCATCAGAAGTAAGAGAGGACACATCCCTTCCTACCCAGCAACCCTTTTTTAATAAAGCCCATCTCCACTTAAAATGGGAGAAAAAAATTGTTTTCTTTCAAATTGAGCAACCTGCACCTTTTTTTTTTTTTTTTTTCTTTCTCTAGGAGCATCGTTCTTATCTTCTGGGTGTGTGTTAGGCTTTCAGAGAGAAAGCGGCAGAAAAAGGGTGGTTCTCTCCCAAGAGCAATAGCATCTTTGGCTTAAGATGCCCAGGCAAAGACGCTGGGAAAGTAATGCCAAACCACGACAATGGGTTAACCTTTGAAGCCATTCCCTTTGTCTGCTGCATTGCTGATTTGATTTCTCAGCTATACATCTGCGTTCAAAAAAACACCTGGAAAATATTCCCAAGAGAAGCATTCATGCCAAAAGAGGACCTGTATTGTAGCCAGAGCTTCTTGAAATCAATACAAAAAATAAATACCATTGGAAGTGTTTTTGAAAGGAGACACGCTTTGTATGACAACAACTCCATTTCATTTCGAAGTCCCCGTTCTCTCACTAGCATTCATCTCTGACAATAGATTGATGAGGGTTTCTTCTGACAAAAAAATAAATTCACCGAGTTGGGCTGCTCCCTGTTACTCTGTTCTGATTGCCCCCGAGGCGCTTGTTATTAATGGGGAAAAAAGATTGCCCTTTTCTTCCTCACAGAGTACTGGAAATGCAGAAGGTTTGTATTTTTGATGCATACCAAATTCTGCTGAACAGGAAAGAATTTGATTTTTGCTTTCAGGCAACCCATGCTATATCAGTATTTTCATTTATTTGTGCAAGTGGCAGCCTTGTCTTCCGTACTTATCCTTTGTACTTGCAGTTCATAAAAAGCAGAGGAGAGAGACTGCTTTAAGTGGCTGCAAACAAATTTTGTGAAATCAATTAAGGCATTAATGAATTAAAGAGTATTACAGTTTCACATTTCTTCTCCTTGATAATGCCAGACAGTTGAATTGAAGGGCACAGATTTTCATGGTTTGTTACTGCTGTGAGCTTTGCTAATTGCTTTTCTTAGGTTGCTGTCCCAGGAAATGGCCATCAAACCGTGGGGAGGAGGGAAAACACAAAGTAGGGTTTATTCACCGCAGGTAGGAGACACTTGGCAAAACCCAGGGAAAGGGGATCCGGATGGGAACCAATACACCAAAGCCCTTCCGGGCCCTGTTATTGCCCGAACTGTAGGAAGAAGGATGCTGCCGAAGAAAGCAGCTGAGGAGCAGGAGGGAAGGAAGGAGGACTGACTTGGGAGGAGAGGCAAAATATCTGTCCTGCGCTCGCCTAATGTATCATTGTCATATTAATGACTTCTACATTAAGTCAGAAGTGAAAAGGGAGAAGGGAGCTAAGCGCAGGGAGGGATCAGAAATTCCTAACCCAAACCCAGCTCTTCCATCTACTCAGTTTTCTAATGACAAGGCTGCAAAATACCTGGTGATTCGTATTTCCCTTTACTTTCCATTTGACTCTACAGCCTCCCTCCACTAGTTTCACTGCTAGGGGTGAGCAGTGGTGCCAGGAAACCAGACTGAAACAGAAGGTTATTGCTTCACGATTCTTACAGACACATGGGTTTGGGGTTTGTGGTTGTTTTTTTTTTTTTGTCTTTTCATATTTATGATTTTAAATAAATAAATAAAAAACTATTTCAATACTTAGAACTGAGAGTTGTTTCCACCAAGATACCCTGATCAAACTCATCCAGCGGAGCATCCACAAATGTATTTCAGCTGGAAGTAAGATGCAGAGAATCCAGAGGGATTTCACCACATAATGTTATTTTCATTTCAGTGGACACATGCATCATATCTATCACACAGATAGAAGAATCATTCTCTCTATGGCATTGAGTAGCATACTTCCAAGAGTCAATGGCCGAGCAGCTGCAGAGACCTCCAGAACAAGCACATAATGCTCTTACAGCAGGAACACAATACCTTGTCCACCCCAGAGTCAAGGATCAGCGTATTCACAGGCATCAAAGTGCATGAATTCCCCTCTCCATCCAGGCATTACCCGTAGGTCCCTGTTTTTGCTGAGTGCCAAACTCAGAGGGAGCCAGGAACTGATGTGGGAGCGGGAGGAGGTGTGGGGGTGGCTGTGGGGAGGGGAAAAGCGGGATGAGAGCAGTGTTCAGTGGTGTTTCATTTCTTCATCTCTGATAAGACTCTTCTAGTTTCTATTACAGCTCTTTTAAATGGTTTGGAAGCTGGGAACGGGGGAGAAAAGACTTCCAATAGCTACTTCCTAAAACGGGACGACTCAGAAGAACTGTCACTGGGGAATTTTGATTGAAAAATCGGCATGACATAGCAGGTTTCCCTCAAAAATAACACAAAGAAAACAAAATACCCTTAATGTTATTGTAGCAAACAGGTTAGTGCGCATCACATTATCTGGTCTAAAAATACCTCCCAAAGCAAAAGCTTTGCAAATGAGACAGACTCACTACATGACCAGGAAAACACCTGCATTTGTCTCGCAGGTCCCCCTACTCTTACCATCCTTGTACTATTTTATCTTCTTCTTTGGATCTTGGATTGCAAAATGAAATTTCAAAGGTTTGTATATCAAGAATATCAGCAAAAAGAACTTCAGGATTTCATGCCAGAAATAATGATTAAAAGGTCACAGTTTGCAACATATCCCATTATTTTATGATACTAAGTTCAGCAGGCCAAAAATAAGCACTTTTTTCCTGTCTGTGCCGTAGCCATTTGTACTTGTAATAGTACAAAACGCCAGAGCATCGAAAAGAAATTGCCCATGCGGTAAACACTAGAGGTTAGATGTGGGTTGGAGGGACACGTTGCCCTTTGCAGCACAGGAAGAGGAGAGAAGCAGAGGAGAGGGTAGTAGCGAACACCACATTTGCCTGGCTGGGTTATTTAAGGGGTGCAAGCTGGTAATACTGAACTGATGCAAAAGACAGAACACAGCAAAGAGAGACGGAAATAGCGAAATATAGATATAATAAAATAAAGAGATCATACGGTCGGGTTGCAAAAGACAGGAGGGCTGTCGTACAGATGGGGGGAACCTGTTAACCACCTGCAGCTTTTGAAGCTGCCTGGGTACCTCCACGCAGCATCTAACATAACGTGCAGCACGCCGCCTCCCAGCTCTTTACAACTGGGTGCCCCAGCAGACATCTATCCCCCCCGGCAGCACTGCCGGGCCCGCGCTGGGGAGTGCCGGGGGCCGGTGAGCAGGTGCCGCACGCAGCTTGGTTTTTTCGAGTAACGCTTCTCGCACGGGGAAGGAGGAGGGGAGCTGCCCCCCCCCCCCCCCCAGCTATTTTGTTCGCAGCGGCAGATGGAGGAGACAGGTTGTACTTTTTCAGGAAACACACTTTGGCAGTGAGGGGAAGGGTGTGATCCTGACTTACAAAGCAGGGAGCTGTTCTGAGCTGTGTAAACAAGGGTAAGGAGCGAGGAACCATCCTTTATCTTAGCAGGGAAACCAAAGTAACCTTTTGTACCATTGGCCAGATTGACCCTTCCAGGCGAGCGAACACCTAACGTCTTGCTCTCTCTTGCAGGGTTTTGATATTGAAAGGTTTAGCACAGGCCTGCTTTGACACATGTAATAGAAAAGAAAGAGAAAGTTGTATATTTTTGTATATTTGAAAGGATTAGTGACGAACAGGATGGACTCAGCGCTGCAGCGACCGGGGAGCAACAGCTACACATCAGGGAAGGGGCTCCCAGAAAGACCAGGTTTGAAGCAGTCTGCAAAAATAGCAATTATTTTTTTTTACAGAAAGAATTGCAGCAACCTCAGGAAGATTCCCACATGCATATAATGTAATGCATGTATATAAAAATAGGACCACTGGGGAGGGAAAGGAACTTAGATGAGACCTAATGCTCCTTTGGCGGGAAGAACCCATCGCACGTGCAGAGATTTCCTCCTCTCCTTTAAAAAACAAGCATTATGCTCATCTGGTCCACAAGTAGCGTTTTAGCTTACTAAGGAGACAAAAAGTATAAAATTGTGAGGAATAGTTAATTAAATTTAAATTTAATTCATTAAAAATGAGCTCTTAAGCAAAATTGTGTCAACTACCCCCACCTTCTCGGTGGGCTAAACGCCGAGATAATCGGTGCTACAGCCAGACAGGCGCGAGCCCTGATGGAAACCTGTGATGCGAGGCCAGATCCTGCCCTTTGCTGCCCCGAAGGAAGGCTGGGGTAGGAATGCCCTTGCACACACACGCAGGCACAGCGGGAGCGGGACAGCAGCAGCACTTACTGCCTCCGCTCCGGAGCAAACACCTCTGCCACGCTTGGGCCCCACAGCCCTGGCAGCCAGCAGGGAGCAAGTGGGAATATTTGCTTTGGCTGAGCAGACTGGCTGGAGCGCACGGGTGGCCCCGTGTTTGCCAGGACACCCCCAAAAAGGAAATCTCATTGTTTATGTTTAAAATAATTTTAGTTATGCTTCAAAAGAACAAACCTCCAAGAGAGGAAGGCTCTGCTGGACAGGGCCACGTACATGACCACAAAGGGCCCGTAACGCACCAGATAAAGCTAACTGAAGATGATGAAAAGGTACACTGGACTCGCTGGGAGCGGGTTGCAAGGACAGCCGTGAGGGTTTTTGGGTTTTCCTTTTTGCCTTGCATCTGGTTTACATCCTGAAGGCATGGAAGCATCCCGTGTTAGACGTTAGCCATGTTTCCACATGGGTCACAGGGGGACAAAGGCAGATCACAGGCCTGCTTTGCACACACAAAGATCCCGCTATGCCTGCGCAAAAGATGCTTTCCAAGAAAATGAGGGAGAGGAAAGGCACCGTGGCTTTTTTTTTTCCAAGTAAAACCAAAAAGTAACCACCTAGAGAAGAAATTTTTCCACTCCAAATTCCTCAAAACAAGAGGAAGACTTTGGTCTCACCTTTGGACAGGTTTAATTTCTCTTTGCAACCCAAGGACTAACAACCCAATGTCGCAGCCGTCTGGGCTTTCACTACAGAGACCCCAAATCTTGCTGATGTGCATCTGGCTTTTTAATGGGTGAAATCTGCCGTTAGAGAAGGCTGGACCTGCCTCCGCTGCCCAGATTTCACAGGCTCCTTTTCCACAGTTTTCTCCCAGTTGCATGTATGATGCCGCATCTATTGTCAGGGCTCTTATTAATAAAACAGCACTGCTTCAAGGCTGCGCAGTGGTGTACCCATCTGAGCTTTTGTTATCTCACAGTCCCTTAGGGCTCATTAAGGTCTGAATTAGCTGACTGTCCATGGCCCTAATTAGTACTTCAGCTCTCTGGGAAGCAGCCAGGGCTTTTTTTAACCATTGCTCCTCACCCGTGGCATCAGCTCCCTTCTGTGATTTGGAGCGTGCAATCTGCAACAGCTTTGAAACTAACTGAGATAAGCATTTACCCCCTCGCTGCTCTGCACTGCTTTTAATTGTTATTAATTGTGATGGCCAGCCCTGGAAAGGGCCCAGTGAGGGTGCACTGCAGGACAGCACGGAAATGCAGCTTGGTTTTGGTTTGTGAGGCTGTTCTCCCGAAGAGCAGAGGGAGGTTTTTCGGTACAGGCACCTAGTGTGGTGCTTTATGACGGACAGGGTGACACACGGGAAAGGCTCCACCCAAGGGTATAGCCATGTATGGATCTCGGTCCTTGCAAAGCTGGAGGAGGAAGTATTTGATCCATCATTTCTTGTGGGCTTGGCGGAAAAAGCAAGGGCCCCATCACTCTTGCAGCTCCACTGCCATCGCTGCAGTTAGGCTGAGCTGCAAGCACTGGGATATGGACCCTGAGAGGTTTGGATTGTTGCTTTGAAGTTGAAGTGGGAAATATTAATTTCACCCTTACTGCATAATTTTGAAGAAAAATGAAAAAAAAGTTTAATCCCTGTTGAGTATGGAAAATGCCGAGTCCTCACTACAAGGCAACCACAAGCACAACATCAACATCGGGGTTTGTGTCTGTGTGTGGATGCCCATAAAAGTACCACCTTCTTAAAAAGTGATAAATTAAGGAAAAAATAATGCAGCCTGGGAAATTATTACAACTGATTATTGACTGGATCTTGTTCTCAGCAATTTGTCAGAGGGCCTTATCAGAAATACCTCACTGCAGATCTAAGCCTCTCGCTGAAAGTGTAAGACCAGGAGCCTCCCATGCCGAGAGCTCTATGGAGGACAGATGTCCTGTGTGACTTCTAACAAACCACTTACCATCTCTCTGCCTTGATAGAGAAACGAGAGCAATACCTCACCTGTGGTGCAGTTTGGGATGCCTGAAGAGTTGGTGCTGTACTGAGATTCCCAAAGTATCACTGTTTTTCAGTGGGAATTTCTAGGCAAGCATAAGCAATACCTGTTTATTGACCTCCACAGCACCTGGGATAGCTGGGGGACAGAGGAGTCCTACGAATAAGATGAAAGTGTGTATCTGCGTTCTCCACACACTTTGACAACCTGGGGGCATGCTGGTTTTCTCAAAAGCATGGAGTGGTAATGCAGAGCACTAAAAAGAGAACCATGCTGGAGGTGTTCGGGAGGTCTGGGTCACTCATCAGATCCAAAGGGATGACAAACAGCAGTGAGGTAGCTGGGCTTTACACTGAGCACAGCTCCAAGGCTCTCTCAGTGCTATGGAAAACCCTTCTGTGCTGCTTGCAAAAGGGAACAGGCTGACAGCATCATAACCTCCAGGAACAGCAGCAGGCATGCACGCTCCCTGCCCGTGCCCAGGGGAGGAAAAAAACTGCTCGTTGAAAATAGCCACCACGGCAATAGTGGAATTTCCCCTTGAAATACAAAGTTTGACTCGGGAGCTGAGCTGTAAGGTCACCTGCACTAGCACCAAGGCAGACGTGGGGCTGATCAGCGGCTGGGGAATGGGCACCATAGGATCAAACAGTAACTCTAATTGTGGGGTCATTTATTTGGGGAAGTGGCACCATTTGCTCTGACGACAGCGTGCTGCAGCAGTCTGTAAGCTGCAGACGGGGCTGTCAGACTGATGACCGCTTCCTACCAGAGCTGGAGGAAAGACAGCCAAGAACAGGCCTTGGCTGTGTTGCATTTATTAATTTGGATACAAAGCCTTTCCAGTCTCGCCCACATCACTGCTGCAGGCAGCGACCTCACGGTGTACTTGGCAGCCACACATCAGCTTCGTTTGCAAACTGTCAATCCAAGCGAAATGATGCGCTCGGGTGCTCCAGGATCAGAGCTATGCTCTGTCCCGAGCTCTTAGCAACCGTCAATGAAACAAGCAGCTCCTCTACTTAAAAGCCTTACAAGCTTATTCTTAAGAAAAAAAGTCTTCCTGTTCCCCAGGTCCCCTAGAGTTCCATAATCAGAAAGTGATCCAATTTCATAACTGCATAGAAAACCAGCTGAATGCTCATGCCTACCACTGCTATGGAAAAAGCATGCCTCGCTGAGCCTTAGGCCTGCACTGCCAGGCTGTCAAGAAATCAGAAAAATATTCCATATACCCTCCAAAAATCTGAGAAAAGCCCTGCTGCAAATACTATTTCAGGAGGAATAAGGTTGGCCCAAACTTGCATTTTTTTTCTTCTTGACACAGCTTTGTCACACCAGAAAGATGACGAGCTGAACTTCTGGAAGTCTGGTGCAACTTTGGCACTGCTTACTTGGCCAAGATGATGTTCATATCCTGCTGAGTTCATAAAGTTCACCAAGAAGTCACACTAGCTTTTATTCAATACCAGAAACAAGCATGAACAGAGGCCTACATCTGCAGTCCCACTTTCTACAGCAGCATTGAGAAATGTTAGGAAATGATCTGGGACCAGAACTTGGTTTCTCTTGGCTCTAATACCAGGGTGAAGAAAGCCACACAAAATGGAGACGCAGACTTGCTCCTGTCAAGGTACTCCTGCCAGAAGGGACATTAACATGGCCTCTGCAGATCTGTCTTAAAAGAAAATATGTGTATTTATTTTTAAAAATAGCCTTGGAGTCAAAGCTTTGTGTCCTGTAGAGGACACATCTAAGTAGCCCTGGATTCTCCAAGCAGAACACAAGATCCCTTTGCTATGCTTCTTGCGGCATCTGTCCCATTTGCCTGGCAACGAATCTCTTGCTTTTTCACTCATTCACAGTGGATGGCTGAAGATGGGGGCACTACCAAGCAATGCAAATTATTTACCCCTCTCTCTGTTAACCCCCACCTTTGGTTCATGAACTCGCTGTCTCTTACAGAAACTCTCCAAGACAAGCCAGGAAAAGATTTTTAATGCAGTGCTCGCAGGACTTCATGAGGTCGGGCCCCAACTGCAACTGCAGCCGACACAGCATTAGCAGAGGTCAGAACAGGTTTCGGACGCAGCTTGCAGCACATGCAGTCAGGGGCTCACATTATGCACACAGCTCTGATTATCACAGAAGTCTAGGCCTTCTGCAATCAGGCCAGCGTATGGCTTTAGGCTTCCCACTTGAAATTAAGTTAAAAATAGTTGGCCTTTGTTTTACTGAAAGCTTGGGCAGTGGCGACCTTTTGCATCCGTTAAGCATCTCCTGTGATGTGCCCCTTAACATTTAGAAGATGCAGCTCTCGACTCCGATGAGCTGCTCTCACTCTGTTCTCTAGGCTCTGGTGGCTTTAGCTTATGGTACTTCTCTTTAGGACCAGCCCTGCTGTGAAGCACCAAGTAGTTTGTACAGACTTTGGCGAGACCAAGCCATGCAGTTGGCAGGGAAACCCTCCTCCAGCATTTCCAGCACATGCAGGCCTGGGTATGGGGCACCTGCGCTGCCCCTGCGCTACTATTCACACCAGAAACCGAGTTTTGCTCCCACTGCTTTCTTCTTGGAGACTTGGCATTCCAACTTCTCCTGCAGGGCTGACCTCCCATGCATCCTGGTAGCTCTATTAGGGATAAGTTGCAGCTCACACTATGTCTGAAGAAATGTGTTTCTTTCCATGCTTTGTACTCAGCAGAGGTGGGTAGGGTATGGCTACACCCAGGATAAGCACCTAAAAATCACAGAACGGTAGGGAAGGGACTTAGGGAAGTCCCTCCCTACTTGGAAGGGACCTTCAGAGATCATCTTGTCCAACATGACAAGCCATAGGCACCCCTCGCTCCCCGCTGTAGGGTTCACCCTGTCCACCCACTACCCATCCATCAGCAAAACAAAGATCTCCCTAGCGGGAATTTTCAGGTCTTTCATTTACTCTGATCTTCAAGTGGTGAGCTGCCACGCAGCAAATATTCCTTACGTGGACTGTTAATATTTAAAGTTTGGATGAAGACTGGTGCTAAACTTTCTTTTAAAGGAGCCTTGCATCACATCAGATTTCACTAACAATGTACATGCTTTCGGTGGCAGCACTAAAACCAGATGAACTATTCCATGGAAGCAGGCAGGAAAAGTTTGCGGTCTCAGACTTTGCAGGGAGTCATTGTGGGAGTCAGATGGAGAACAAGATACGAACAGGAAGATGTTGAACCAAAACATAACAATCCTCTATTTTTATTGACCACAGTAAGTGAAATGCAAAACACAAAGGCACAGCATTAGAAACTGCAGGAAGACACCAGCAACAACAGTAGCAGATGCCTTAATTTTGTCACTTTAAAACATCTGTCTGTAAGAAGCATTTCCTCAAAGAATCCAAGTCAGCGCAGCATTTATGAAAGCAAAAAATGCAAGCCAACTTCAACATGTCCACCTACAGTCAAAATTTCCCACCAGCATGCATCTAGTCAAAACAGTAGTCAGCAGTGGAGACTAAGACACGCAGAGGCTTCGTGTCCCAGAGCAGTCCAATCTACGGCTAAAGTTGGTCCTGCTTTGAATGGCAGGATAGATGAGAAAAGCTTCAGAGGTCCCTTCCGACCCGACAACACTCAGTTAAAGATCTGGTGAGGCTGTTAGAAACTGGGTCTTTTGCCATTTTAAAATGTTGTGCTTGCCCCAGGTTGTTCCGTTTCTTCTGCCTTTGCCCTAATGATAATACCAAGAAGTCAGGAATGTTGTTTCTGAGCAGTTTATCTGCTTATTCTCCCGTTTGTGGGAGGAGGTGTCCCAGCCATCAGAGAGAGATGGAAGCACTGCATCACTGTCCTTCAGAGGTATTTTAACCGAGTGTCCCAAGACACGCGGACAATGACTGATAGAGCCCCAAAGCCAGGCTCCTGAAGGAGGAGCTGAAGTAGCCTGCCCCATCCAGCCCAGGCCACAGCAGCACCTGCAGCGTCCCCACGTGCGAGAGGCAGGGCTCAGCTGTGGGTCTGGGATAGAAATAAAAATCAGACTCTGGCCTTCAGGAAAGGATCCCCTGAGCGCTGCAGCGGAGAGCTGGGATGGAGCCTTCTCATCCCGAGCCCATGCAATCCTCGCCGCTGCAGTACTTGTGAGTCAAAGTAAAGCAATGAACTGGGAACGACTGGGAGAAGGATTATGAGTGGCTGCACTAAATTTGCTGAAGACTGTTTAGCTTCCCAAGCCATCTTATTTGTAATCAAATATACTGCAGAACAGTTCACACAATTTTTATGGCAGGTTGAATCTAAATGATTTTGTATTTTTAACTTGTTAAAAAAAAAAATCACATCCTGTCCTTGAATGTGACCCTGACAACAGTAGTGGTGGAAATATATCACCAATTTAAGATAATTCCTTTCAAAAGAAACAAGGGTCATTTCAGTTTCTGGAACAAGCACAGAAATAATTTTCTGTGGAAGAAAATGGGCACCAATATTTGCTGTCATTGGCACAGAAGAATTTCCTCAATTACTCATAGTGCACGTCAGGCGTAAGACAGCAACCAGCATGGACCACAAAAGTATGTCTAGCATAACTTCTCTGAAGAAAAGTTCTTCAATTTTTTCACTCTTAAGTACTGAGAAGATATAAAAAAATGACAAGGTATCTAGTAGAGAACATCAGTGGAACATAACACAAGCAAAAGACGCTCAATTGTGAAAACAAAAGATACTCAATTAATTTTTTAATGTAGTGGCGCTGTTTTCCGAGAATCAGTGACAACTAAAGCGATACATATTATTAGGACAAAGGTTAATGTATTACAAAGAATTTACTTACTTTTCTTTCAGCACAGTAAATAATTACAGCTGTGGTTAAAAGGACATACTTTTCTCTGTGGTCATCAATGCCTTGAGCCATGGAAACAGCGAAGCGTTTCCAACAAGCGGTTGGTGCTGCACAGCTGAAAGTGGACCGATGCATCATCTGCCACGAGGCCCCGAGCACGTGGAACTGCAGGGATCTGCCAAGCTGCAAATGAAACCCCTCCACGGGGGTAGGGCTTACCCAGGACATCCTCACCAGCAGCTGCTGGTCAGCCTTTGATTTGGGGGAAACGAGCTGGCATGGTCCCACCTGACAGCCATCTCTGTGCCCTTCCCTTGAAAGAAAGACTCACAAGAGGTTTCCCAGACCCCTGAAGACAGAGGGGATGACTCCTCCCAGCTGCAATGTCTAATTGCAAAAAGGATGACGGAGGGGGAGAAGGTAGGGAGCCCCAATCCTTCCTAGCTATGCAAAAAGGCTTCTGAACCTTGAAAGGAGAGCTGTGCCATACAGTTTATGCCAAAGTGTAGAACAACACGTAGAGTGCAAAAGTCACAGGTGAGAAAGCAACCCAGAGCAACGGGAGAGCAGTTTTGGATCACTTGTGTAAGTACTGAAAAGTCCACAAAGGAAAAAAACTGAAAAGGGATTCAAGTTGGTGGTGCGGATTGGTTCTCAACTACCTGCCATAAGCCAGATTCAATCACTTCCACAGGGAGGAAAAGGGAAAAAAAAAAGAAGAAGAAGAGAAAAGGTGGTGTCCTGACCTATACTGAAAGGTTAAACCTTGCCTGAAGACTGGCCCTGGACGGTTTCTGAGGAAAGCTGAACTGACTTCTGAAAAACAAAAAGGACCGAGAGGTACACAAGCTGTCTGGATGGTCACCTAGTAGCTAGTAGGATTTATCACAGCAAGCTGGACCTGGGCACAAGTGAATTTGAGGGGCAAAGCATGAAGAAATGGTGTACAAAGTTGTATAAAAACACCTGGCAATGCCTGCAAAGGGCAGTCCCTGGTAGGACCCTTCATGTGCAGCAGAGTCTTCCCGGCCCCCCTGGGCATTACCTGCTGCTTGCAGCAGAGAGCGGCGGCCCCCAAGGCTGAGGAGCACCCACGCCTGTCCCCGCAAGGGACACATTTTCATAGGGAGATGGATGTAAAGCCAGGTTTTGGTCTCCAGCCCTTCATACACACTTGAGGCAGACATCTTCCCTTCAAGCATCAACTACAAAGCATGGAGCCCTTCGGCTCCTTGCCCTGTTAGTGAAGATCTCATTCTCTTTTTTAAGCCAGTATCATGATTTTTGGAGAGGAGCAAGCAGTGAAACAGCTGATCTGGGAAAGCTTGGGGTGGACAATACTGCATTAGAAAACAAATGCTGTTAGAAACCTCAGCACCCTGATGTGCACCACAGATCTGCCACTGTCTATTAAAATAGCAAGCACTATTAACTATTTTCTTCATCCTCGGCTGCCTACCATAACAGCTAGATTATACAAATCAGTCACTGAAACAATGAATCTCCTGTAGCAAATATATATATAGGACTCAAAAGAAGTCCTATAGTGGTGGTGGGGAGAAATCTCTTTACTCACATCCTCTGAAAAATATTAAGTTCATTTTGCCCTACGGTTCCTTAAGGACACAGCACAAAAGATAAATATTTAATTGTGCTCCTAACAAATCCCCTTCTTTCTACCTAATCATTTTTGTTCTATCCACATCCATTTGCAGTTCACAATGGTTTACTCATCTTATTGCAATACTTGCCTTTCTATAAGTATATATTGCCTATTGCCTTGGGAAGTCTTGAGCTCTCAGCACACTTTATCTTCCAGAACAGGACATGAGGATTTTTTCAAACTCACTCATAGACTGGTAAACAGAAGAATTTTTCTGTCTTTTATTTCCAAAGGTGACTGGTAAACACCCAGTCTGCTGTCTTTTGGCTGGATTTGGAAGAATTTCTTAATTCTGATCCAAAAATCTTAAACTGTTGCTGGCTGAAAGAAATTCTTCTCAGAATTTTTATTCCTGTGGGTCATTTTGCAGGAATAAAGCTGTGCTGCCTCTTATTCCTGCAGGGAATTCTGTGCTGAGCTAAGCATGGGAAGAGCAACCACCATGCTGCAATCAGCCAGGTTGTTTCTGGTTCACAGTATTTTAATTATGAGCAGAAACTGGTTGATTTAAAATGGTAATATTGCGTTCTTCTAGGAACACCGAAGTGGCCTGTCATGCAACCTCGTCTACTAATAGAGACTTGATTTGGTCACATGCTGCCTGTGTGTGTTTATGCACCGTCCACTCTGCAGTTTGTCTAGTGTAGCAACAGACTGAATTTTTTTGTACTATCGGCCACATTCTTTTCTTGGAGTATGTTCCTCTTATGTGGTTTAACTTAAAATATAACTGAGAGTCATGGCGGGTTTTTTCAGTTTTATCATGCCCTCACCTTCCCTCTTCCATTTTCTCAGCAAAATGCAGTAGCAATAAAGCTTTACCGAAAGCTACATTAAAGGAGGGTTTGTTTTGCTCCAAGTGGGTATGCCAGTCATTCAGTTTGTCATTAATAAAGATGGTTTTATACATTTCACTGCACTTCTTTTCACAGAGGGGTAGCTATGGTTACAGCTGTATGGTAATGGTCATTTCAGGTTATGACTGCGAGCTGCAATTCCCCTTCCTCCAAAACATCACAGCTTTCTCATCTCAACAGCACCTCTCTTGACTTTGCTTTTAATGAAAGACACAGCAAAGGAAACTGTTTTCTCCTCTTTGGCCTTTGCTGTGATCCGCCAGTGACAAATGGCGTTGCGTTCTATGCCACCGCATTTTTTCATCATCAACAGTTCTTTTCTAAAAAGCTTGGAAAACAAAGATGGACCAAGCTCTGCATTTGAATCTGGATTGAGCAGAAGCACCCGAAAGCAGCAGTGAGGTTCAGTTCCCCTTTTGAGATCAGGAGCACTCACAAGATCACTGCGGGGATTCTAACACTTTGGCATTTAACAGCGTGGTTCACAGGTCAGATCTGGTTATCAGGTTTCTTGCGCTTGCACATCTTGGATTTAGAAATACTCTTGAACAGCAGGCCTGGCCAGTGAGTCATGACCACTAATTCTCCCACTTGGCCTTTAAACTCATCTATTAATCTCAGAGCTGTTAGTTCTTTTTTGAACTCTCCTCACCCCATCCCCTAAAGGAGATTACTTAGAAAGATTTTTAAGCATATGACTGTGGTTTGTTCTGCAAGTTTCCAGCATCTAAGCATGATAAAAGTAGATGGTCCAGACCGGTTCAACCTACTGATTACCAAGAGATTTTGTGATATGCTCTGATATTTGTTCCCATTTCCATGTCTTTTTCTAGTAAAGAGTCAAGAAACTTCCTTGAAAACAGTGAACAACTTAAAACCCAATGACAAATGTCACAGCCAGGCAGTCCATCAAGCTAAAAACACATGCCAGAGAGCACAGTGTAGACAAATCGCTCTCCAGTGAGCTGGAAACAACCTCCATTTGGATTTTGAAGCACATTGCGTGACCACACAGGTAGCCATGAGTGCCAACCCTTTGTGTAGAAAAGTCATCTGGCAGAAGCCAGATGAAAATCCATGCGGCAAACTACTAAAGCAGCCATGTAAATCATGAATGTAGGGGCCCTCCACCTCCATGCTCAGTGAAGAGAGGGACCTCAGCAAACAGAACCGTAGCCCATCAAATATCTGGATCTCCTTTGCAGGTGCCTCTCTCCCTCAGGTGCCTCAGTTAAATATCTAAACTTAGGTAGGAGGGACTTGGACCTTAGTAAAACAACCAGCTGCCAAGGACAGTTAAAAAAAAGATGTCTGTTCACAGCTACCTTGCAGAAAAAATAGCCATAGGTGATGAAAGTCATTCCTGCAGGAATTACTTCATTACTCTACCAGCCTGGCCTGTTGCAGCAGATAGACAACTACCAACCCTGGAGCTAGCTGGAGTAAACCCAGCGTAGGTTTGTCTACACTGCACTGCTCGCACACATCACCACCTACCAAAACGCCTCACTGCTTCAGTGCACACCACCTCACTACACCCTCCCGAGGCAGGGTCAGCCACATAGCTCTGTTCTGAGGCGAGGAAACGAGGCTTAGAAGGAAAACCCTCAGGTCACACAGGACAGCCATGATTCCTCTCAGGGACCCCCAAGCCTCAAGCCAATGATGTCCACTGGCCCACACACCTCCTTCACAGAGTCTGTGATGTCTGGGTGTCTGATCCCCCCCCC
The DNA here is from genome assembly GCA_013400875.1 of Anhinga rufa. NCBI lineage: Eukaryota > Metazoa > Chordata > Aves > Suliformes > Anhingidae > Anhinga > Anhinga rufa. Next base: position 78,162 of record VZTV01101753.1, read on the forward strand.
AGTAAAGTGACATGGAGCAGAATCAGGAGCGGACCTCAGCCCTTCTCGTTGCTTAGGCAGGTGCCGTAGCACCACACCAGCCTGGCTCCTTCTCCAAAAACTCCCTTCAGGTGGAGAATTCAAGGTAAAATTGTAGAATACTTTGTTTTTCACAGCTCAAAGGAGATTTTCTTTTTTTTATGCAATGTAGAACTGTACCCTTAGTGCTCGTTACTTGTTGAATTTTGAATCAAACACTTAAGACTTCGATGTTCAGCATCTAAATTGGGTAACAGAAAGCATATATTCAGAGAAAGCCCTGTGGAGACACACTGCAAGTATGTGCATTACCTGACATTTCCAGTGCAGCGGCTGGCGGTGTGAATGGACCTGGAATTCCACGTGGAGCCCTGAATAATATCAGGAAAATTCCTGAGCAGTCACGTCTCCATTTCAAACTATGCATCCCCTAATAATTTATAGCAAAAAATGGCTTTAAATGGTAGGGGGTAGCAGCATGGAGATACAGCAGTGCTGCTGTTTAGTAGCCTACAGAAAGGCAACGATGCACTGAGGGTCTAATTTGGGTTCATTGGAATATAAACAGATATTTGTGCCTATCAGCCTGACCCATGCTGAAAGGGGAGGAATTGTGGCATATCTTCTAAGCAAAATTGTATTTTTGAGGCCAAATAAAACATAGAGGGTCAGTATGCATTTGCAGGCATACCAAAATAGGTCCTAGTGATTGAAATGTGTCTGCTAAACTGTTTTCTTCTGCTAGGAAGCTGTTTCTTCAACAAAATGAGATTTGGGGGGTATTTTTTCACTTCAAACAGGATTATTTTCATGTAGATTTGGATATCTAAAAATGAGGTTTTCAATCTAGGCTGGTCATCTAAGATTTCTCTCTGGTGAGGGCAATGGCAAAGAAAAGTCCTAGGCTGAGAGGCAGTTTCCAACCACCTCTACTAAACCTAAACCTCTCAGATTTTCGTATTCGTTGTTTTTAAAATTAGAACTGGGAAAGCAGTACATCCAATATCTGCCACAGCAGCTCAAAATGGTGCTGAGGTCAATTAATATTTGTACACTTTCCTTATAAATTCATTTCTGACCAGTGTTGGAAAGGATGAGTATATTAGCAGAAATTAGACGACATTTCAAGTTAGGGCTGATGCTCAGATCTGCATGTATTTGCACTCAGGCAGAGAATAGAAATAGTAATGGGTGACCTAAGCCTCCACCCAGTATTAGCCACCACAGCAGAAAATCTAAATATAGAACTGAGCAAGGAAAGACTGAGAATTACTCATAAAACTTATCAGATTAATAACTTGTACCTCCCAGAAAAGAATGGGTGTATTTGAGAAAACTGCGAGCTGTTCACAAAACATTTGTAAGCAGAAATAAAGAGGCAAAGTCACCGAGCAAATTATTCTCTCAACTCTGATTGCATTGTTTGAACTGATGCAAAACCGTATCCAAGTTTTAAGTAAATGTTAATTGTGTCCCATTTTCTAGCTTCACTTTACATTTTGCTAAGAAATTAAATGTCAGAATGTCCCTGAATGTGCTCTCTGAGAAATGAAGCTCTCTTGAAGTCTTTTAAATTCCTAATCTTATTGCACTTAAATGTTATTCCTTCAGCTGAAGGAATATTTTAATGAAATGCAGTATATTTCTGGGTGGCACATCAAAAATGTCTATTTCACCAATCTCTTTTTTTATCACATCAATTTTCTATTCCAATTTATCTTATTGGAACACTGAAAGTTCATCCCACTAAGCTTCTTGTAACTGTTGTCAGAAATCAGTCCTAAAGTTTCTCAGCTTCTGGTTTACTTGATATTTTTTCAATCAAGCAACAGCATCTGAAACATTTCTCTCCTGCGAAAATCATGGAGCGCAGAGGAAAAAATGGCTTATCGTTTTTTGCCAGTGCTCATGGATACCATCAAAATGTATTTATCTTCGGGGTGTATGTGCCAAAGGACTGGTACCCAAATGAGATGCACGCTGAGTGTCCATATGGGGCGTCACACTTAGGAACAACACCCCGATTTATTGAAGGATGGGAAGCTGTTGCTCCCACATTAATTGCTATCAACCTGGCTTCAAAGCCCCCAAGCCAGGCTTGCGTTTCCACGAACCCTGGAAAAACACAGTGTCTACTTGTGCCACTGGTGGGACTAGTGGTCCTGTAGTTGATCTCTCTTTCTATAAAGATATATATGCATTTCCCAATAACATCCCTATTAAATGTAAAACACTCACTGTAAACTGCCCACCTGGAATCACCGGGAATATAATTTCTGTGTCATTCATTCAGTGCCACATGGCTTATGATCAAGCCTGATTTGATTAATGCTTTAAGGATTTAAAATAAAGAAAAAAAGAACAGAGAAAAAGAAAAAACATTTTCTCTGTTTATCTCATTTTTTACATCTGTTTATTTAAGTTGGAAAAATTAACCAAAGAAGAATACCAGGGACCTGCCTCCAGCAACTCGTTTTTGCACTGCAATTTTTCTTCCCCCTCTGCTCCTCAGGAGAGATCATTAACATGAATGCTAGGGGACAGGCCAGCAATCCCACATTACTCACTCGGAGGGCGCAATTATTTCTAGTCTGATTTGCTCCTCTCAAGCAGGGCTTGGTTCGCAGGCGGGACCAGATGGTTCAAGGAACCACACGGCACAGGAAGGTGCTGGGATTTATTCACCAGCTGCTCAACTCCACCCCAGAGTGCTGCGTCCTGCTGGTGGGTGAACACATTTTTAGTTGGTGCTCAGCAAACCTTAGCTTCCCTACAGCATTTCCCATGCCAGGGTACTTCATGGCGTTCTGCCCCCACGGGTGGGAAAACTGAGGCACAGAAGGCTTAAATCACGCAGGGTCTCGCAGCTGCTCAGGCTGTGCTTTCCATGCGCCACGTCCTACTGCCTGGATCTCTCTGAGGCAACATGATGGACTATCAATTACCAACATCAGTTAGGAGAAAGCAGGGCAGATGCTGAGGAGTAAAAGATGAGCAAAAGCAGTTTCCTAATGATCTGTGTCCTCCATAGCACAGAATATCTGTGTAAGACCAAGATGTAAGTACAGTGAAGTGATCAATTCTGCTACTGCCTGGCAGTGCTGCAGTCCCAGCTCTGCAGCAAATTAATGGGGGCAATCTCAGCCAGTACGTGCAAGTGCATGGGAATCACTTGGAATGAAAAGCGCTCTGTCTAGAGAGCTCAGTGTGACTAATTGATTATTACTTATAATCACTTATTATTGCTACATTCCCACATTCTTGTCGTCATCATCTGGGTGGAAATTCACATTATTCTTCAGTCAGAAGAAAGTTACTAATAAATGTGGTGAAAAGACACAAAACCTCATTGACGCCTCTGGTTCTACCTAAGTGCATTATCGGTGGACACGTGACCACGTTGCAACTCCTGTAGCCCTCGGGATTTCCAGGGGATAAGGGGAACAGACCTGCCCTTTAGCTTCTTTTGCCTGTTCTGGCTGTGGGAGGAGGTGCCATTTCTTTTGGAAGAGAGTGATGCCAGACCCCAGCAGCTCACCGCAGGCACGGGGTGAGTTAGGGCAGGCCCAGGCAGCAAAGGATCAAAGAGCAGCCCCAAGTCAGGAGGAAGGTGGCGATGACCTTTCTGTTCCTATTTAAGAGCTCAAGAACCGCATAGCAGAAGTGTTAAAGGCCACAGGAAACTTGGCCTTTTGGAGCAAAGCGCTATACACCCACATCCCTGCCCAGTTATCTCTGCATTTACCCTTCCCCAGGAATGCAAAACACCCCGTGGGGTCGGCCAAGGCTGGAGCCCGCTGTCTGCGTGCAGCAGGCTCCCCTTCCTGCCCTGCCCTGCCCTTGCTTCCCTCCGGATTCTCCGTAGTTCATCTGTAAAATATTTCATGTGTTTTTTGGGCGAGTCTCCACCCTGCCCTCTTTTTCCTTCAGAGCCACAACAGAGCTGTCCTCGCAGCCCTTGGAAGGAAACTGGCAGCTTCACAATGAAGCTTTATCAGACCCGGATATTTAAATACTTCTCATAAAATGTGACCTGATGTCAGCTCCCACACGGCACTGCTTGGGACCACACTGCCTCACTCGCCTTCTCTAAGTCAATCCAGAGGTGATTTGGGGTCCGTCAGCCTCCCAAAGGGGCGCTTTCCCAAACAAGCCAAAACTGAGTGTAAGGCACAAGACTAACAAAGCACCCCTGCCTACTTACTTTCTCCAGCCATGAAGAAACAGGGAAAATGTTGGTGAAACAAAGACGAGCTAGATCTTAAATTCATACCCAGAGCCTGGGTACAAGGTGATGGGAAGTTTTTTGGCTGGCAGCTCTTGGCCGCAACTTAGCCACCATCACGTCCCGCAGCATGTAATGGCAGGTCCATCCGGGACAGAGCCCGTATCGCTGCTGTGACGAGGAGCAGTGAGGGGCACCAAAGCCGGAGGAGGCCCACGCCAGGCTCCTGCTTCTACCCCTACCTCTCCTCGCTCACAGCAGGAGCTGAACCTCAGCACAGATTCAGGCCCCCGCCGCTGCAAGCAGAGCAGACATTGCCATTTATTCCCATCTCTGGTGGCACTTCAAATCATTTCCTTATCTGTTAAATGAAACCCATGGTCCTTTAGCATGCAGTTCACTCAGACAAGGCTGTCCCCGGATGTTTCTTCCCGGAGGTGGACAGGGATGCACTTGCTAATGGTGGCACAGTGATGGAAATTGCCAGACAAAAGGGAACGGTTCTCATCATTTTAATAACCTAGCTCTACTAGCAGCACAGGTATAGATATTTTTAAAGTGTGATTTTATCATGATGGCATCAGTATCAGAGAATTTGTTTTTCCTGAGGCTAGACAGTAGAGAAGGGAAGATATTGGGTTTCCCTGACTACCTTTTATCTGCCTTAAAAATTATGATTTTCCTTTATTACCTGGTTTCATTGGTTATTGCAAGTAAAATAACACATCCTCAGCCCTGTTAGTAACTTGTATGTTGGTGGCCTCCCCACCTTCTCTCTCTTCTCTGCACAGATGGGGAGAATATTTCCTGCTCTCCGTGCTCCTGGTTTCCTCCTCCTCCCCATGCTCCTCTCTCCCCACCTACCTCCACATTTTGAACCAGGAAATATTTGTTTGTTTACAAAAGGAGGGATAAAATATTTTTAAGCAAACAAACAAACAACCAAACAA
>VZTV01101757.1:0-15122 GCA_013400875.1 Anhinga rufa
TTTCTGGGCTTCAGAAGAGATTTAGAGGATGTTCTACTTCCACTGGTGAGCCCCTCTCAGCTCTTGAGGCTTGTAACAGTCAGCATTGGAAGGGAGGAATCCCTTTTTGTGGTGTGTCTGTTGCAGAGGTAACTCCTCCTGCTTAACGTGGACGTTATGCAGAGATTTATCTGTAGGGGAGACACTTTTCTGCACTTCATTCCTACATCTTACACACATGCATACCCTGACTCCTCGGTATTTTCTTTCTTAGCAAGGGGTAGTAGCTTGCGTACCTGCATTGGAGTTTAGGTGCCAAGGTTATGTAAGAGAGTAGGCTGTTCTGTGTGTATGCCAGTGCTCTCCACAGAATGGAAACCACCCTCACTTTAAAAGTACTGCACTTGCAAAACTTTATGTCCTTCATCAGACAAGTTTGTCTTTTGCTTTTGCAAAAAGCCAAAGGAAGTGAAAGTATAGGTCTTAGTGAAGCCTGACTTTGCCCTTGACACAAACCTGGGAGTCGTGACTAGGAAACTGGGTGCTTGATCAGACCATGGCAGCTGTGGGGCAGAGTGTTTGCACCTCAGTTGTTCAAAATGTTCTTCTCACATGAAATTGTTGGTTATTATGCTGTAAATGCTGGTTGTATAGCTGTGTAGCATAAACAATAGCTTTTGTCCCAGACATACCAATATATTGATGCAGGGAACCATTTATCATCTAAAATCTCCCTGCCGAGCAATACAGCATGGCTGTGAATCTTGATGCACTGGGTTCCTGTCAGAGCTTCTGTAGGTCCAGGTTGATTTTAGTCCAGTTCTGTCCAGACTTTCTCATACCGCTCCACGGTTCTTGCAGCACACAGCTGGTGTGGCCATCGCAAGCTGCCTGAAAATCATGTAGTATTTTTTTAAGGCTGCAGGCAGATGACTATGCCCTGACCTGCCTTTGAGCTAACTGAACAGGACATAAGAAACCGCTGGGCATGACATGAGCAATTGCCAGACGTGACAGCTACCAATGTGAGAAGCCAACAAAAGTTACATATAACACTGTGAGGAATGGATGGATTTTACAGATGGTTAAAAGTGAATTATGTGAGGAATAACCAGACTTCACAGATAACTGTAGGGAGGGTTAGGGACCTTCTGGGGAGTGGAATCTTGCAAGGCCTACAGTACCTATGTAAGAGTACCAGTAATGTCATGTAAGGTCAAGATTATGTATCATTATCAGAAGTATGGAATTTGGGTATGGATGTAGACAAATTTGGAGTGGGGGGGAAAAAGTAATTAGGGGTGGTTTGTTTATTTGGGAGAAGACTGGGGTGGAGAAAGGAGGATCAAAACATGAGAAAAGAGGTAATAGATGTAAATGGCATAATCACAGCTGTCCATGGGTACCTGCCCTTTATTTGGAGCAGGACAATTAGTCAAACCTGTTGTTCTGATCATTCCATGCATCTTTGACCTGTTTCCACAGTCAGGAGGCCCAGGGTGCATTCAGTTGCCAGGAAGAGAACAGCTGGGATGGACAAATTGAGCATCCCAGTGTCACCATGTTGGTATCTGTTCCAGGTCTGATGGTATCAACATCGCCCTATCAGCCTAACATCAGTATTCACGATACAAATGTTGGTTACATACTTCATAACATAATTGCCCTGCTTCTAAATGCTGTGTGTGTTTTACTGACTCATCTTGGAAAGTTTCTTGTTACTCAGCCAAGATAAAATGGGGAGAGCAATGACAGTCTCCAGGCATGGTCTGTAGGATGAAGCCTGCAGTTGTCCCTTTGAGGACTCCAGGCAGAAATGCACTGAGAAGCTCAGATAGTTTTTATGTTGTTTCCTGTGGATCTTTGTGACTCCAGCTAATCTAAACTACAGCAAATGCCAGACTATATGATGAACAAGATTCAGAAATTACCCGTTCACTTTTACCCTCCTGCTTCCTCTCAGCAATGTTTGGATTTCACTAGTTTTGCTAGTTTAAATAGATAAGTTTTGCCCAAGCCAGTAGCAAAATGTGCTAGAGAGCTATAAAGAATTCTAAGTCCTACACGACAAAGATTTTGAACTTCAGCTGAGCACTTTGGCCGTAGGCCACACCAAGTGAATTCTGCTCCCAGAGCTCCAGCTTCTCTGCCTGCAGCTCTTGAGGCACGCCAGGAGGTGGAGTCTGCATCACCTCTTACCCACTTGTCCCTTTGCTCCCTTTCAGTTCTGGCCTGGGCTGTGCAGTGCACTGTGGTCGCCATTTGGGTATAGACCCCATTCAGCATTAATTGAGACCAAGGTAAGAAAGGAATTGATGATGATGGGAACTGGAATTCAGGAGGTCCAAAGTACATTCCCACCTTAGCCAGGGGTACTTTGTGTGATCTTGTGCGTGGGTCTTGAGCTAAACTGACTGCAAAATGGAAGTAACATAACCCTGCCTTCCTGGAGCACTGATGATACAGAAATAGCACAATGATGAGAGTCATATTTACACTTTACGAGCAGTGTAGGACAGACCGGTCTCTTCCATATGTGTCACACTGAATGCCACACTTTGGATACAACATTGTTGGCAAAATTCCCTGCAATTGCCTGAGTCAGCTTTGCTTGTTTGAATTAATTCCTCTGGATGGTAGATGAAATACAGCTCATTTTATCAGGCTTTCCTAGGCTTTCTGACAAGGTAATTAATAGCAATACACACAAAGCATTAGTAGGTTTTGCATGGCTTTTATTGTGAAACAATTGTAATGATGAAACATTTTCATCTGAAGACCTAAGGACTGAGTCTATAGGGTGTTAATAAAATTAATTGAAAAGAGTGAAAAGAATCTCAGGGAGGGCAAGACCTTTCCTTCTGGCAAGCATCGGTATTTTGCAAGTGAGGTGTGCTGTTCTGACAGAGGAACAGAAGCAATGAAGTAAAAAAGGCTGTTGGTTTCCAGGCAGAGAATGGTCTGGTCCTTGTTCTCCAGCCACTTTGTCATGTCTACAGCAGACAGAAGTGTCTTGAACTCCTCCAGCTCTCCCTTCTCAGTATGCTCCAAACAGGCATGTCTTACTACCAGGAATGAACCATGTGGAACAGAAAGTTTGCTCCTGCCTCTGTCACACTTGGAGTTCTTTCACAGGTCAAGTAATATAAATTCCATCGATATTTTCCCTGTGATTTCTTGGGTTGTTAATTAACGGGCATGTATTAATGCTGAGGAAGAAAACTTATGGTATGAGTTTTAGGTTCAGGATGTACTTCTCATTATAATAATTGATGGCTGACATTGCTGGCAGGAAAAGGACCATGGTTCAGTCTCAGAATGAGTTCATTATTCTGTCATTCAGGAGACTGCATAAATTGTCGTATCTGGTTTTATCTCAGGAAAAGATTCACCTTCTCAAAAGACTGGCATCTTCATTCTTGATATGAGACATAACACATGGAGTTGGAGGAAGGCAAAAATACTACAGATTGAGTGCTGATGGGAATTGAATGTGCAGCAGCATGGAGCAGTTCTCTGATCTCTACTAGTGTCCTGCAAAGGACAGCAAAATTAATTCTGCCCTGCAAGTACCAGGAAGGTGGGGAAAGCACAGGCATCATGAATAAATGAAGAAGGGAAATGAAACACACAGGAACTAAAAATTATATTATTTTTTATCCCAGTTTCTTAAGACTCCTTCAGTCATGTGCCCTCACTCTCTGTCTCTGTTTTTGTGTACCTCTGTTGATTTTACCCTTCTCTCCCACCAATAACTTTTGACTCTTGGTGTTTTTTAGAGGAAATGCAATCTCAAGAGTGCCTGTCAAGAGGCCTCAAGGCAAAGGAGAGGCTCTGTTCCCCTCACTACAGTAAAAGACAAGCTCAGTGCTTTTTCAACAGAAAGGCTTCTACGTGGGAGGGAGAGAAAAAGGGAGAGAGTGGATGAATGCCCAGATTGCGGAAGTGCTTCAGTTAAAGATTACATGAAGTCACAGCTAATTATTATCAACATGCTCAACACTTTTTTGCAGCCCATGATATATTCTTATTAGCAAGCATGGAATATATTCTTTAGCAGCAATTGATAAGGTCAGATAAAATGTACCTAATTTAGTTCTAAGGCCATTGGACTGACAAGATAAAGGTATAAACTTCTGGAGGGGGAAGAGGAAAGGAGGTTAACAAGTTATTTTAATACTTTAGGTCCCATATTAAATTTGTTATTTACATTATTTCTTGATAAAGATGATGTGAGTTGTTTACATTACTTGGGGGTGCCACACCCCAGTGTAACAAGAGCTGCCAGGAAGGTTTGGAAGAGGGGGCTTCATGGATAAACTACACCTCCAAAGGTTCAAACTATTGGCTGTAGGGTATGCTAAGGGGCATGTGATCTATGGGCCCATGCAGCTGTGTAGTGGTTTTGAGGGATGTGTGGCATCCAAGTGGTAGACTTTGGAGTCTGAAGAGGGATTTGGATGCTTTTGAACTGTATCTAAATATTATTCCTGCACAGGTTTGTGGTTTCAGAAAGTTCAGAGAAACAGTTTACCTTTGAAGAGCTTTAAAACCAAACTGTCAGGTGTAGTTTTTTCATAATTTACCCTAGCCCTCAAAGTGCTCTAGATATTCTGCAGATAGGTAAGAAGGCCAGGGGGATGATTCAGCAATCTTTATTCACATTAGCAGCCTCAACAGTAAGGCTTACTCTTCTCTGAGGGATTTATGATCTCCTTAGAGAAGGGCCAACTAAAGAAAGGAATACAATGAAGCGATGGTGTGGGAAAGCTTAGTTTTGTCTACCTCAGCCAGCATCTTCTGGTTTGATCTCACTTTGCTGTTAATTTTTAAATTTATATCTGGCATCTTTCTGAAGTGCTTCTTACCACAATGGAAGCACAACTCATGTAAATTAATGAGAGTAGCAGCCAAAAATAAAAAAAAAAAGGAGCCAGCACTTCTTTGCCACAGTCAAGAGCTCTTGAAAAACTTGTCCTTGACGTTGTTTTGGCTGAACAAAGATTAGATGCATAATCACTATTAGACTTGATTGACTTGTTCTTTCTTTCTATTACACTGATAAAAAGTACATGGCAGAAATTCTTAGCCTTGTACAACTATGTTGCTACATACACATATTGCTAAATAGCCAAGCATCATCTCCTTGACTTGGCCACCTATGACTGAGGGCGTTGAAATGTCTGAGGTAGCCCACAATAGCTTTAGCATGATGGAGAAAAAAACCTTCTGTGACATAAAATCTCTGTCAGGCACAGAATTAGGGTACGATGCTCTCGACAGCGCAGCTGGAGAACTCACATGTTCGAAACCTTTGGTGACTTCTCATACTCATCTGCAATCATCCAATGAGCATAAATTTTAATAACCCTCTTTCTAACCTCAGCTAACAACTCACACTACTCACTGTGGGATGCTGTCCCCCTGGCCACACACCAGCAGCCAGGTTCCAAGAGACCATGAGTCTTCTTCAGTCGCAAGTAGACAACAGTGCAGCATGTAGATGCCCAACTCGGCAGAGAAGGGTGCAACTAGCAAAGATCTCAGTGGAGGCTGCCTTGTGTATCATTAAATTCATAACCTATCAGTCATTCAGTGGTTGCTCCCCAACTCTCCCATACCAGCCAAACATTTTCTTGTGGGCTCAGATCTGACAGAGAAAGAGAAATAGAAAATTTACCAACAGAATTTATTCAGTTTCTTCCCCATCTTCATCTGAGAGATGATGAAAACCTTGTATCTGGCTCACTCACCACCAGCAGCAAAGCAATGCAACTGGCTTAGCAGGGACACATAGTTGTTCTTCTAAGAATAAGATTATTCTTATAGCTCCTAGATAAACCACCTGTTGCATGGGGTGTGGGGTGATTATGGCAATTTAGACCAAACCAGGTACGTATTAACTTTTCACATCTTTGCAAATCCCCTTGGAGCTTTCAAATAATTTTTATAGGCAGCCAGAAATTGCCCTCTGGATGCCCAAGGGTGGGAAGGTTGCGGATCAATCTTCTTGACTTTGTGGTACATACACCAAAAATCTTTGAGTGGTCAAGAGCCACAGGAAATGTACCACAGACCACAGAAAGCCAGAAGCCTACTTCTGGGGAGATGGCAGCAGGTCCCTCTGTGTGGAGTGAAGGTGGGCAAAAGGCATGGCAGGGTCTCAGAGACGTCTGGTTTGAAAGCCTCTCTTGGCTTACTTTTCCAGCTGAAGGCTCTGGTTACCCATCAGTACCAGCACAGCCCTGTGACAGGCACATGGTATCTTGCCATAGAAGCCATTTTCAACCTGTTGATCCGGACCAAGGGACAATATTGGCTGACAGGGTGTCTGAAAGATAGACTTTCCTATCTGCTGCTACTATTCATCTCAAAGCTGAATCAGGATTATATGTAAAGAAGGAAGAAAGTAAACTGGGTTTCAGCAAAAGATCAATGTAGCCTGAAGATTTTAAATGCAAGACTGGTCCTGAAGAATCACTTACAAACTTTCTTTAAAAGTTTGCCATTGTTGAGAGCTGCTGTCTTGGCATGAGTTACATGGAGAAAAATTGGGTTCTTGCCTACCCGCCTGAATAGATGATCTCAGCAATCTCTGGTACAGTAGTCTAGCGTTGAGTCAATAAGTATGAGAAACAAAGACATTTCAAATGGTTGACTCAGCTTAAACAGCTTAAAAGCTGTACCTGAAATAGCTGAGTCTATGGCATTACAGAGCTGTCACAGAATGATAGAATGGTTTAGGTTGGAAGGGATCTTTGGAGGTCATCTAGTCCAACCCCCCTGCAGTGAGCAGGGACAGCTTCAACTAGACCAGGTCGCTCAGAGCCCCATCCAACCTGACCTTGAGTGTTTCTAGGGATGGGGCATCGACCACCTCTCTGGGCAACCTGGGCCAGTGTCTCACCACCCTCAGTGTAAAAAATGTTTTCCTTATATCCAGTCTAAACCTACCCTCCTTTAGTTTAAAACCACTACCCCTTGTCCTGTCACAACAGGCCTTGCTAAAGAGATCGTCCCCATCTCTCCTATAGTCCCCCTTTAAGTACTGCAAGGCCACAATAAGGTCTCCCCGCAGCCTTCTCTTCTCCAGGATGAACATCCCCAACTCTCTCAGCCTGTCTTCATAGGAGAGGTGCTCCTACATGCTGTCAGTCATATACTGTCCAGTTCTTGGTACACTGTTTTTCTTGGTCTTATGACAAGTTAGCCCTTGATTAATTTCCCCTTCTTGATCATTTTGTCTTTAATAAAATACTATCAGTTGCTATCAGGCTTCCCAAACACAAGTTGGTACTCTCGGTGCAAACACAGGAGTTGCCTCTGTTGCTAACTCTTGCCTGTGTCATGGGGGTGGTGGGATGGGAGAGGCTGGGGAGGGGGATGTGTACATTAAGGAGGGGCAAGTGGAGTCGATCAGCAACAAGCAGGCAAGTGTGAGTAGGAGGGAGAAAATTCCAACAGCCCCAAGTCAAGCAACATGAACTGAAGAAGGCCGGACACACAGGACGGGGGGCCAGGGGGGCTGTCTGAAGCTGGTTGCACACCTGCCAGCTGGCTGCTAGAGGTTTTTTGGCAGGCAGATGAGGAGGGGGCTGTACGGAGCTGTTAGGGAAGGAGTGGATCGATGACTAGAGGTCCTAGAAGGTCAGAGCAGAGGTCTCTGCTCTCCGACCAGCAAGTGGGTAGAGCAGGAACAAAGTAAGCTGTAGAAGACACGATGCAAACACAGTTACCTCATCTGGCAAGGATGGGAGGTATTGCTGGATGTAGGACTGCATAGCAGGGACTTGGGGACAGGCACAACATAACTGAATTCCTCTTTTCTCTCAGCTAAAGCCCTACCGCAGAAGACTCCAGCAGCACCCTCTGGAGTTGTAGCCTGGCATAAGCCCGTTAAGCGCTGCTGTTCATGGGAGCAGTGAAAATAATCCAGGGAGCTGGCTCCGCAGCTCCGATCAGTCACACACAAAGCTCTGTTCATGTCTTCATACACAACCAAATGAGCTGTGATTAACACACACAGGCCATTTCTAGCATCACAGGATAGACTTGCTGTTAATTAAAAAAGGGGATGGAGAGGGAAAAAAGCTACCCAGCTCCCTTCTGTGCCTTTCCTCTGTTTTCACTTTGTTCTCACTCTCTTGCTGACAGTCTTCATGCCCTGTCTTCCAGCAATGATAGGAAGTTTATATGATTTTATTAGGACTGGTTTGTCTTACAGGACAACCATCATCCCCTGAGAAGCTTCGGAGTTGCTAGCACTGCAAATTCATGCCTGCATGCTCGCAGTTGATGGTCTCCATCAAGTCCCAGGTGCTGGAACCATGTTAGAGTGTGTATGTGTGAGCATGCACATGTGTGCATGTGCGCACACACAGAGTGGCTGAGCAGGGTCTGGGGAATCTCTGTGTTTAAACATGAAAAAGTTAAATTGTGAGCCCTCCTGGTTTGGGAAGAAAAAAAAAAAAGAAACTCAGAAAAAGGTGTCTCCTAATACACAGCTAAACAAAATCAACAACAAAAAAGAGGGAAAATTAAAGGTATCTGGTATTATTCTTATCAGGCCCCAGACTGACTGGAAGCATAGAGGCTGCTCTTGAGCCCCATTCTGTAAAGGGCTGCTTGGCCTTAAGGCTCATGCCCTCATCTTTCTCTTGCTGGAAGAAACTGTGGCCACAAGGGGAGATGTGGGGCAGGAACAGAGGGAGAAGGCAGAGACCCTACAGAGAAAGCACTTTGATACACAGGCTCTAAAACTGCAGCATCCTCCCCCTCCCCCAAGTGCCCAGCCCCAAGAGGGGTTCAGTAGACTGTGTTGCAGTCCTGATTGTGCTCAGCAGTGATTTAGGGCTCTTTCCCTCTTCTAATTCCCTCCTGCTCCCTTGCCCTCTTCCAGGGCCGGTGCCGTGAGCGCGGTGCCTGTTTGCAGGGCTGATGCTCTCCCCGGCTCCAATGCCGAGGCTGCAATGAGGAATGGCTGTGCATTGCTGAGCAGCTGGAAGCAGTTATTAACCAAATTTGGCATCCGAGCTGAACTATGAATGCATCTCGGTGGCTTGAATTGTTCTTAATTATATTTTTGTTTTATTGTTTTCATTTCGAGCTGTGGTCTACCGCTACTCTCTCTATATCTCTGTGCTCTACATTTTCTTTTCTTGCAGCCCGGGGTAATTGCTCCTTGTCGTGCTGTGCTTGCCATTTTAATTTTTTATCATCTCGGTTACTTTCTTTTCTTTTCCCCTTTTGATTATTTGGTTATGTCATTCCCATTTGCCCTGACATTTCAATAAATTCACTGCTACATTATCTTTGTCCCTAGAGCTGCAGTTTATCCTTCTCTTCTAATGTCTCTGTCTCAAAGCTGGATATAAACTGTTTATTTTTTCCTAACAGTTTCCCTTTTGGGCTGAGGAGCAAAGAGCAGCAGAGAGCAGCCCCTGCCGCAGACAGCAGCGTGCTGTGCTGCAATCCTGGTGCCAGAGTGCCCCCTTCCAGAAATACTGGAGAATAACACGGCTCCTCTCCCTTAGGGGAAGAAGAAAAAAACAGGCAGGACTCTGCAGCTCACTGTCTGGCCATAGGTTAACATCCAAGTACTTAGATAAGAGTAGCTGAAAGGATGCCATGGTGTGTAAGGAAATGAAGTTTTTTGGAGGAAATGCCCTTTATCTGCTGCGTTTTGCACTTCTCTCTCTCCCTGAGGTGCTTGTATTTTCCTCTGCCACACTCGCTTTTTGACTCCGCCAGATAAAAGCTCACAGGAAAGGGCTACGCTGGGCAGCAAGCCTGATGGTGGGCTGGGGAAGTGGGCTCTCCTCCTGCACGCTCATGCGGTGCATGGGGAGGTAGTCCTCACACGGGAAAGGACTTTTTCCTTTTGCAATAGCTGATTCCACCCCGAGCAGCTAGTTTCTGTTTGGTCAAGACTTTGGCAGGCACCGAGAAATCTGGCTCTGTGGTTAAAGACTGCTCCGAGCTGGCCAGTCGACACGCTTATGGAGGGAACGGCCTCTCTCGCAGCATCAGCAGGGTGGCACAAGTGGAGTGGCTCCCAGGCCTCAGCTTCAGCTGCTGCGGAGCTGAGGCGTCAGTGAAGACGGGTTTCAGGTGAGTTGTTGGCCTTTGTGCAGAAGTGGGAGGGCACAGCCAGGCGTTCGAGCCCAGTGTTTCTGCTGCAGGGGCAGCAGCATCTGGGGGAGATGCAGGATGGATAGCTGCTGGGTGGAGAGGCGTGGGGGACAGAGGAGCATGATACTCTCTTAACCTGCCTTTTTTTGGGGCTGAGTAGTGCTTACCTTGTCACCATGCTCTGAAGCAAGGTCCTCACAAATGGTTTGATTTCTCTACCAACAAAATTACTAAGACCTTGAGCTGTGGTTTGATGTGTCTGATTCACTCCAGCAGCTCTGCGTATACAGAGAGCCCTTTCTATTCAAAGCTAGAACACAGACACTGAGCCAGACCTTCACGTTAAGACTATTCTCAGCACAGGGGAGGCTGTGGTCATAACTGTATCAAGAGGAAATGTGAAGGAAACACACTGCCTATGATTCATTTGAGGGAGGTATGGACCCATACAGTTCATTTGTTACTGTAACACTAGGTTTAAGGTGAAGTTAACAACATTATACAACCCTTTTTAAATGTTGTTCTTATTGTTACTAGACTTTATTAATATATGAGAAACACCATTTTCCTTCAAGGTCCTCCCTTTAGACTTTAACAAACTCCTAGCGTATTAATGAGTTGAGTCACTGGGGTCTTGCTCTCTCTTATATCTTTTAAGACCCTCCAGAGAAGAGAAACCCCACCCTGGTAGCTACTTGTTTAAGTTCCAGTGCAGGAAGGTCCCTTGCTAATACATGGCAGCTCTTCAGCACTTTGGGCAACACAAAGACTCCTGTCAAGGCTGTCCCAGCAGCCAGCGAACGTTGTTGAATGAAAGCCCACAGTATTCACACGTGGTAAGCGCTGTGTTAGGCAGCAAGGGAAGCTCAGGCAGAGCAAGGGTACATGATGTGTCCAAGCACACATAGCAAGTGAAGAATAGAGACTAAAACCTAGCTGTTCCTCTCTAGGCCTCACCTTTACTAGACCAGTTTATAATTTTAAATGCTGCAGCAACACTGGGAATGTGACCCATGACCGGGCGGTCACCCTCGTTCAGGTCTTTCCTGGCGAGCCTGGCCAGCCAGGGCAGCACGGCAGGCTCCGAGGCGCTGACGCTGCTGCCTCAGGTGGCGATGCACACTCCCGAGGGCACTCTCCTGTCCCCAAGCCACCCGCACGACTGCCAAGCCTGGGCGTGCACAAATGCACGTCAGTGGCGTGGCTGAGCAGGGAGAGAACCGGCATGGAAATGTGGCTGCACCCCAGCAGGATGAGGCTAAAGCTGATCTCTCCTCCACGGAAACCTCAGCAGTTGGTAGACATCAGGTGGTTTGTAAAGTGTGAGGTACTGTGGTTAGGTCACTGGGTTGGACTAGCAACAACCTAAATTATGCCAGTCATTGCTATCAGTAAATATCTGGATACAAGGGTACGTATGCATGTCTGCAGACATAGTTGAAGAGGCAGCCAAAGCTGTGCCCTGGCTCTGAGGGTCCTGTAGGTTTGTTTATTTATTTTATTTCCAATGAAATGCTAGGACTAAAAAAGGAAACTGTTGCAGCACTAAGGTAAACTTAGCTTTGTCCTAACTCTGACACCACTGTTTCTGGGCATTTTGTGGGTAAGCTGGGTAAAGAGGCAAAGCCAATGCTTACCGTAGCAGCCATTGGGTTTGTGCCAAGCATGTTTGAAGGCCAAGCCATGGCTGGAGAGCCACACCACCGGCAAGTACAGCAAGGACATCAGGGCATGTAAGCACTTTGCTCTTCAGCTCCAGAACTATTTTTAAATATTCTGACCTGCTTGCAGACCTGCAGAAACCTGGCAGGTGGGAAGGACCAAACACAGGGAACTTCTCCATGATTTGAAAATAATTACTAGCTGTGGATGTAGCCACCTAGCCTTATTAACCCCACCCATCCCATGTTTGTCTTCTGCTCCAATCCTCAAACATGACACCCTCTTGTCTTGCCTCCAGTGCGTTAGGAGGCTTTTCAAGGCCAGATGTACGTTGTGAGCGTGGCCCAGGAGCTGTGGTGCCATGGGGCAGCCAGGGGAGGCTGACGCCACTCCAGTGCAGGAGCAAAGGCTGAGCCCACGCGGCTCCCTGCGGCCTGCTCATTTATGCCAAGAAATTTTTGACTGCAGGTGCCAGGTAATTCCTAGTATTGCTGGCAGGCAATCCTCTTGGCTATTCACAGCAGCGCTTTAATTCAGCCCACCCATGTTCACACAAGGCTCCTGTGCAAGAACAACCCCATGCAGGGCTTACATGAAGTTAGTTACCCAGAAAGCTTTGTTTACAGTGAAGTTAAGGAGTGACACCCCACTTTTTGTCTTAGAAAGCAATGGAGGAACCTCTCCTATGGTGAAGCACCTGTAAGAAAAACAGTACTTTTATGCCCAGGTTTATCACAGCATTCACTGTGTGCAGATAAATGAAAAGAAAGCAGCCATGGAGTGACAGAACTGGGTTTCCTGATACATCGTTATTTTAGCACAGCTCCTCTGCAAGGCACATGGCAAAGGACTGTAAATAACTATGACTGAATTCCCGTTGTGAAATGTAAGAACCAGCATTTGTGTTCTGATGCAGTAACCTGGCAGTTTTGCTTATACTCTTACAAAAGGACCAACAGGAGAGATGCTCCCCTGCAGATGTCAGGGGGGTCAGTTTGGCCCCGTGCCAACCTAGCAACAAGGGAAGCCTGTGCATGGGCATGCAGAGGGCAAATGCACACCGCACAGTAGGAAAGAGGGCTGCCAAGGCGCACACACCATTAAGCAGCATGATAGGAGGCCAGAGAGGTTGCTATTGGGCAAGGATTAAAAGGTGAAAAGAAAAAATCCTCCCTGCAGTGGGGACGAACCTCTGCACCATAAGCCAGCCTTAGAGGTACTAGTTTAGTCATCATGGAAATGCAGCATTGTTAAATAATTTGTGTCATCTGCCACCAGGGACCCAGGCACACGTTAGGTGGCCATTTATCCATGTGTTTTTCTTTATCCCGGAGTGTTGTGCAGAAGAGAAGTCAGCTATTGGGATGTCACATCTGTGCACATATCTGGGTTGCTTCCTGGGGCTTCTGCACCTGCATTTGGGCCAAAGGAGCAGAGAGAAGGGGACTGAGGGGTACCTGAGGTTCTCCTCGAGATCCTCCCATATTCTGGGACTATGCAGGAACCGAGTCAGTCTCCAGCCTAGGTCAGAGGCAATCTTGAGCTGTGTGTTGGTGACTGAACCTGCCAAAGCAGCATAAAAGGCAGCATTAGTGTCAGCTTCATTTTATAAACCATCACCACTGCTTATGCATTGCACAGCTTTGAGTAGCTGCATTAAGTAAATGAAAAGCAAGGCAGCAATTATCTAGTCCTGCAGCTAATCCAGGGCTGCCTGCATGAGGTCTACAAAGCATCACACATGATGGAGAAGAGCTGTTTGACTCCAGTAACCCAGCAGGCCTCTCTAGATGTGCTTCATTTTGAACTGCAGCTTCTGGGCTGGATGGGCTTTTAACAAGTATTTGCCTCTGCCTTTGTACCACCTTATTAAGTAGCACTTGATGCTATTGCATGAAATAATTTGAGCCTCAGTCTTCTTAAGGTGAGGTATGGGGAGGGATGGGCAGAGAAAAGGGCCTTTTGAGAAGATTCTCCCCCCAGTTTTATGCATGTAACTTTACAAATAACCCCGTGAAGGTTGCTTTGCTTCCAGCCAGAAGCAAAGGCTCTCCTGGAGAGGAATGCAGGGGAGCAACCATCATGGATAACCACACAGCCTGCCTTGGGGATTCAGGCCAGACAGGAGTGGTTTGTTTCTATGGCCATAGGAGACAGCAGAGTTCAGCCCTCTTATCATTGCAAGCTCTGCCCTAAAACAGAAGTGCTAGGGTGTGCATTTCCAGCAGGTATGAACTGCTCTGTGAAGGGTCTTGGTGCAGCAGAGCAGTGTCTGCACAGAGGGAAGCTGTGTTGGCATGGAGGGACCTCTTTGTTCCTGGTAACTGGGAATGTGCAGCCTCCATGCATGCCTGCTCAGCTCCTCTCTCTCTCACTGGCGATGTGGCTGTGTCCTTGTGCAACTTTCCTGCCCAGAGAGCAGAGACTCCATGACGCTTTATCCAAGCTGCCCGTTGCAGCTCAGTCAGCTGTCAAGGGTGGGCGTCTCTGGGCTCTCCCCATACCTGGATGTGCCTCCCTCCCCACACTCCACGCTTAACCTTAAAAAAAAAAAAAAGAAAAGAAAAAAAAAGAAGGTATTCGCTGATGAAGGCTCTGGCAGCTGCTCGCTGTACTCATCAAAGAAAAGGAAGTGCCAATTATTTCTTTGCACGAGCTGTTTCTGTAATCAAAGTGCTCTGCCGTTCATTCGTGAATGCTGACTCCCTCCCACCCCGCACACAGCCTGTGGGTCACAAGCCGGAGCAGGAGGCAGCTGGCTGCCCACACCCTCATCAGTTTATACTTTCACACAGTGACAGTCATACCTTTGTTTTCCTTGTGACATTCACCATTTCCTCGTGGAGCGAGGACAGAGACCGGGCAGGCTGCCGAGGGCACGTTCTCACTTGAGTCGGCGCTGCCAACTCCCAAGTCCAGCAAGTTTCTCACGAACAAGCACAAACGCTTCATGTCCCCATCCCCAGAGCATCTAGCCAAACTGGGGGCGGGTGGGAGAGGGGGAATGGAATCGTGTTTTTAGTGGGAAGCTTCCCTGCCCTGTTCCCCCATTTGCCATGGCAAGGCTCTTGCAGCCAAACAGGGAAAAATTACTCATGGCCCATCCAGGGCATCCGGGTGAAAGCTGGAAAGAGCTCTTCCTAAGGACCTCCCAGGCCCTGGGACCTCCGTGGCTCACAGTCCTGCTCACGGGGACTCAGACTTGGCAGCAACAAGGGAAGCCATATGCAAACATGCCACCAGAGAAAGCATGCCAAGAAAAAAGAAAGAGTTTTTGTGCTGTTATTTTTTCCAGTGCTGGCAGTCATATTTTTGTGTCTGTTTTGATTTTGGGGTTTGGGTTTGTTTTT
>VZTV01101766.1:281-17933 GCA_013400875.1 Anhinga rufa
TCTAGGACCTGATTAATGAAAAGTGAACACAAACTAAGGAAACCTCTTTTTTTCAGCTTACTGAAACCTACAACATATGAGATTTGCATACAGAGATTCTGATGAAGTGGATATTTGAGGTTTTTTCTCTTTCTTTATACCATTTCTGCATTCAAATAAGACAAGACCCTGAAAAAAGAAATAATGTTTGAAGCAGAGAAGGGAGTATGGTTAATGAGGGAAAGGAGGAAGCACAAGGTAGTAGTGAGCAGAATAAGTGGATTTCTGTCAGAGTTTTTATAAGCACTGAGTTTCTGTGAGCAACCAGTGATTCTTATTGCAATAGAGCGGATATACCATCAGTTGTCATTATTAATAAACAGAGTTATAAATTACTTGGATGAAGTACGGATTCTGTATTACTAAAGTCAATGGGACCACTTGTCAATTCCTTAACATAACATACAGTTCTGGATTCACTATTCAGAAAAGTTAATTATTCTCCTGTTATTTTTGGAGGACTGTATGTGTCCTATATGTTATTTAAACATTCTACATCCTTAATTTGTCATAGGCTGGTGTAGAGGTAGGGTCAAAGAGGACACTTTCCCACTTTCCTTACTCTTTCTGCTAGCATTCTTCCAGGCACTGTATAAAATGGCAGAATTTCATAGTTTGTATTAATTATGAGTCCAGTTAGGCTACTATTACCACTATGACATTCAAATAATATTTAAAATTATTACATCAATATTATTTATAAGGTCAGGCATGTCACAGTTATATTTTTATTAAAATTAAAGACATCGCTGCTGTAGGGTAAAAAGGTTTTAGATTGCTTATTGTCGTTTAAGGGCATATATGAAAGTGGTCTATGGTACTTAAACTGGAAATACTATCTTCACATTAGGATTAGAAGAATGCTTTTTCTGATTACCATAAATATTTCCAAATCTATCAATACATCACCATTAGCTGGAGATATTTGGTTATGTCTTGTAAGATATTTATTGCAACAGCTCATTCGTAGATTTGTTCCAAGAGCTGCACTCTTAGCGGATCTTTTACTCAAAGATCTCAAAGTTCTTCTGACACAGAGTTATGGTAAATAATTTTTGGAAGCTTAAAGTCACAGACTGTGTTCGTGACAAAGGTGGGAATCTTGGCTCCCATCCCTTGGCTTTCAGGAGCTGCTCATTCTGCTACAATCTTATTTAGATACAATTTCACTCCTGTAGGAGCATCATGCAATTACAGTTTCATCCAGTTATGAAAGGTGTCTGATGTCAGAAGTGATCATTGCACCACACATAAATGGATTTTGAAGTTCTGTCAGTAGTTTTGGACTGCCCAAATTAACATGCTAACCAAGTGAGCATATATTAATGACATAGTAAAGCATGATATGTACATGTTTTAACTAGGAGAAGACTTAGATACAGACTAATATCTAACTTAACTTGAGAGTATAATTGTATTTTAAAATCTATTATGATTGGGAAAACATTTGAGTAGAGAATTAAAATAGAGGGAACAGCTATTTTTAAGTGAGGGCTGTGAGTTTATTTTTTACTTTCATAGGTAAAGCTGTAAGCAATTCTGTCATGAGGAAAAAACAGTCAGCCCTTTTTCACGTTTTCTTAGCAGATCTATAACTCTTACGGTTCCTGGACTCATTTGCTTACACTAATGATGTATACACAAAGAATATTAAAATTCTTACTTATCCCAGTGTTGTAAAACAGATGTATAATCTATTCCTTCAGTTTTGTCAACAAAATTGACCCAAGGTGCATTGGTACCAACACCTAAAACAAGAAGATTGTATGGCTGTAAATATACAAATTTACCAGTTTTTACGAGAAAAAAAATACAGCTCAATTCCATGGTCCCAATCTAGGATTGCAAGGCTAATAGTAAGAAATGCACTTTTAAGTTAGTTACAAAGGGTGTAAAAGCAACTGAAAGCAATATTCAGTGTCTTCTCAGAGGAGAACTAGGCTTTAAAGGCTCCTGCTTCCTCCTAGAATAGCATCATTGATAAATGTAGGGTTGGCTCTTTTTATTGCACCTCAAGTATGAGGTCATGATGACACTTTGGTCACCCAGAGCACAGAGAAATTTTCCATTATCTTTAATATCCAACTGTGAAACAGTTGCTGGTTTTGAGGCCGAGGCAGACAGGTCACTAAGGAAACAGGATCTGCAAAGAGAAATACTGAAAATTTCAGGCTAGGTTTCACTAATGCTGTCACATAGGCTATGCAATACATTGAACCCATATCTGTTTATCTGCTTTTCTTTTTAACTTTTGCTACATAATTTCCAATCTCAATTCAATTAGTGGGCCGACATGAAAGTAGCTTAATCTTAATCACTTGTTCTCATTTCCATCAGAGGAGTATGTTGCTTTTCAGTGTGGTTGCTGATTTACAAGCACTAAGGAAGAAGTTGCTATACTACTAATAGTTCTCAAATGAAAAAAAAGCCTAAAAACATACTGAATTACTTTTCAACAATGGGTTGCATTTCTACATCTCCTAATTTAATGTTTGAGCAAAGTTGTAATCAGAAAATGGAATTACTATCCTGAACTGAGAAAGATAAAATCAATACTTGTAACAGTTATTGCTAACCATATAGTGCTTATAGATTTAAATATAGAAACAGTTTATTCTGTGGTATTTATCAGTGTCAGAGCCAAGAAACTTCTACAAGCAGGAAAACAGTGGGTGACGGACAATAAAACCACAGATATCTTATGTTTTGTAATTGTTGATGTGGTTGAACAACTAATTTAATTGTAAAATACAGAAACAAAAAATAAGTACAAATAAAAATAAAAAGCTCCATCTAATGTTTCTGTGCTTGGTTCCCTAATGGAGCTTTACTCTATAAACACGTTGAATCAATCCACTGTAGTTCAAGGTATACAACTGTTGTTCAAACTTTTTATATAGCTTTATAGTAACGGGAAACATATTTCCCAAGTAGAGAGGAGACTCAGCCTGAAACTTCTGTAAATCCAAATACATTTTGCTAAAAAGGGCCTTGCTTGATTTTTAAAAACATAAGGTTAAAAGCATCTATTGCATCCCTCATTGTGTAAAAATGCAAATAAAATGTGCTGAATACAGTAGGTAAAATCCTGGCACAGCTTTCACTACCTTCATCAGTTTTGATGTTGAGAATTTTGTTAGTGGCTCTAATCAGATGATTCACATTATTGCTCTCTGTAGCAAGCGAGTGCAGGCGATAACCAAATCTGGCATAGATGTAAGCTATATTTACTGCTGGTATGTCTCATTTTTTAGCACTTTGCTGCAATGGCTTGATCATTAGGTCATAATGATCTGAATTAAAAAGATCCTGTAAATGGTCTTGTGCACAGCCTTCAATACAATTTAAGTGACAGCGCCATACTCTTGGGATTTGTCACGGACAGAAGAAAACTTACTGTAAACAATTATGAGATTCACAGATTAAAGGATGATTAAACGCTGCTTCTCTCTCCAAAACTATTTTCCTGCAAATAGAACTATCTCCTCTCAGCGTTAAAAATTCTCAGAAAGGTGCCTACAGAGAGATGTAGGCTCTCTGTTTGCCTCCATCAGCAGCCAGACAGCACAGCCTGCCTTATCTCCCTTTGGGAGCTCCCTGCTGCTTCTATTCAGTGTGAAGCAGTCAATTAGAAGCAGGTGAAAAGGCAAATTTTCCAGCAGACAGGTAACACAAGAGTGCCTGACTAGGAGGTAGGTCTTCAGAGAAGAAAATTCCTCCCTGAGTCTGAGAACATTGTCCTTTTATCATGTTCAAGTTTATAACCTGGAAAGCTCTCTTAGGACTGAACATGTGGTACGACAGTATTTAATACCACTACCTCACCAGATGAACCTATATATCGTTCTTACTCACAAAAGATTCATGCTTTCAACTACTGTCCAGTCTATTCAGTGAAATATCTGCCCAGAGACTCCCTGTTTCATATTTTAGAGAAATTATCTAGGAAGGAAAAAAAAAGATATATATAAAAAAAAATATTTAGAAAATTAGTGCTTTTGGTAAGAGAAGTCAGTAAGTGATTACTTCCTGGAGTTTTTTCAACAAAACAAATTAACACCTGCTAAATGTATATACAAATTTTATCAATGGTGTAAGTATCAATAGAGTTAAAAAGAAATTCCACAAGAAAAACAAAAGAAAGCTTTATTTAAAATGAAAACCTCTTATCTACTCTTGATAGACATCTAAGCTGCAAAATAGTGATCATGGTCAAAAAACCTTCTGACATTGTACAGGTAGAGTATTCTTTTAGGAGAATAGATAATCATCTCTGTTCTTTTATCTTAGTTCTGCAGTGGTGCCCCAGAGCCATCCTAAAAGTTTACTACTGAACTTTCTGATTGCATGATCAGTTTGAAATCCATCTTACGTTACCTTTGATATTTCTTTCTGTAGTGTTTGTACAAAGCAACGAAGCAGAGTTGCATTTTTTTGTTTTCCAGTATTTCTTTCAGTATTATTCAGCTAAGCAGTGCACAGTGCAGTTAGCTTGAGATTATAGCCTTAATGATAACAAAAACACTAAAATCTATCTCAGGTAGAAAAGATTATTTAATTTTTTTAAATAAATAGGTGTGATCCATTTTCAAAGCCAAGCCACTGAAGCAAATAGACAATTTCAAATTAAAATTGAAAAAATATATAATAATCCTATTTTATTTCTGTTGATCATAGTGTTTTAGTAAGGATTTATATTAAAGTAGGATATTTACATTACATTTATTTTATCATTATTGATGAAAAAAAAAAAAAAGAAACTGTTTCCTTGGTGTTGGATAGAATTCTGTATACAGGACAATAAAGGGCAACATTAAATAAAATCTGGGGCATTGACCAGTGTGTAAATATACACAAGCTTCTTTGTTCCTATGGGAATCACACAAGTGATTTCCATTACTTGGTATTTCTTAGAGTTAATGTTTTAGCCATATGAAAAAATAATATCAAGAAATAGTAAAACAGTAAAATACACACGGTAAATGGGAAATGAATATATTCCTGGATGAGCCTTTGAAATGGGAGTTAAGAATAGTCTAACATTTGACATTAAAATTGCATGATGAATTAGGTTAATTAACTAGAAAAGGTAGTAATCTCCAGAGCCCTATAGCTTTGGGAAAGGGAGATGACAAAGAATATCTGAAAAAATGTACAGTTCTTCATTCATGCAGGTGTCTCAGTGGAGCCAATAGGGAGACTTCCATACTTGGGCTGTTTTTCCAATGCTACCCATTGTTGTTGCTGTTGTTGTTGTTGTTATCATCATCATCATCATCATGCAGGAAAAACATCTCAACTACTTCTTCATTCAGATTTTAATTCACAGCAGTTTTAACATGTCGTTAGATTATGCATAGCAACAGTTTTGTAGTCTGTTCTTCCCAGGAATATGTAGGCAATTTTGTGTTGAACCCCACCAATACCATTGAGTATTGCTGTTTAATGTGTGCTAATACTTTTAGCAGGTTGTTTGTCATAAGACATAAAATGTGCTGTACATCTATTTTGATTAATAGCTTTGTTTTCAAATGCCATAGGAATCTAAAAAATCCCATAAAAATTTGTGAAGCAAACATGTAACCTTGTATTTTCATTTCACTAGTAGACGGAGAATTAGAATCAAAACATTTTTCCAACCTGGAAGATTTTAAACAAAAGATTATTGTTGAGTCCTCAGAGTGTTATTACATTCACTTCAGTTTTCAGTGCAACCTTAGTAAGGATCATAACAAAGGCATTTAACTTCAAATGAAGAAAGAATCTGGGCAGTGACGATGAGGTAGAGAAATGTACATGAACGCTTAGCCTGGCAAAATAATCTTAGCAATATTTGAAGGAAGCAGTTTTTCTGTTTCACACTGCACTGGATCTACCTTATTTTTCTAGTCCTTTACCTGCAGCAGCTGACATGCCAAGCCACATTTGCACAGCATTTTGGCAGGAACGAAATAAATTGGGCTTGCTAGTTGTCACATAATCTACCGTGGTCAGCCCAACCCTCTACAATGAGATTTATAGAACAAATCCAGATATGTTGGCTCTTCTTGATCCTCAATGAGCTTACTGCGCAAGTGTGCTGTCTCTTGTTGACAAGGTGAGTGAAGGACATCTGGGATGCACCTGCACTGGTGAAAATGGCACGTGTACCAGGAAGAGGAGCTCCACCACCCCTGTTTGGTGATGGTGTAGAGGATACCTCTGTCACACCAGCCAGCAAGGCCTTGGTCACATCACGGCAGAGAGGCTTTTGCGCCATGTAGTCTGTGTACTCTCTGAGCCTCCTGATCATCTGCCATGACGGAACAAGCATACTGTGAATTTTCAGATTCTCCTTTGCGGTGGGCTGTCCATGGCCAGCTGCCAGGTGCCCACTCAGCTGCTCTCACACTCCCCTTTCTCAACAGCACAGAGGGAGAAAATACAATGAAAAAGTTTGTGGGTCAAGATAAAGACAAGGAGATCACTTACCAATGACTGTCATGGGCAAAAAACATCCTCTCCATGGGTGTGGGGAATTATGTTCTCCTCCGCAGTCTCTCCATGGGCTGCAGGGGAATCTCTGCTCTGGGCACAGAGCACCTCCTTCTCCCTTGGCTTTGCTGTTCCCAGGGCCGTTTCTCACACTTTTTCCCTCACACTTCGCTGCCAGACTGCATTTCATCCTTTCTCAAACACGTTTTCCCAGAGGCGCCACCAGTGTCGGGGATGCAGCCGTGGCCTGGGGGCGGAGGGGCCCCTCAGCGCTGGCTGGGGCCGGCTGTGCCGGGCAGCCCAGACCTCTCCTCACAGGAGCCTGCAGTGGGGGCAGCCTGCCACACACCCCCCCCCAAAACTGGACCCCTAGACCCAATACCACCTTCCACGTCGGGGTCAGCCCCCGCACGTGTTCCTCACAGGGTCAGCGCCTGCTGCCTGGAGTTTGCTGAAGGTGTTACAGGGTGAGTGAGGCTTCCTGGAGTCCCTGTCCCTGAGAAACTCGCCTGTATCTTCAGCTGTTGGTGGCTTCACATCTGACATGCCGCAAAGCCAGCCTCCAAGAAAAAGGCCAAGAGCCTAGATAAACTAAGAAACTCATCCCATGACTCCCTGCTTGCCCATACGCACAGTGGACATTAGTCCTGACAGAGCTGCAGGACCCGTCTCTGTGTGACGCCGCCGAGGCACAGGGCCCCGTTCGGCTGGGGCCAGCGAGGCTCCCCGCAGCGGGACGGGGTTCAGCTGTGCCCGGCATCGCACAGGAATGCTGGGAACGGCATGGGGCAGGCTCCCTCAGGGGCTGGGGGAATGGGAGGCACGGCTTGCAGAGCTATCTGTCAGTCAGGAGTCATCTGTCTGTCAGGTGAGGGCGCGGGGCAGGGCGGCGAGCGGCCTCATTAACAGCCGCAGCTTCGCTGCCAGGGCAGAGCTGGCTCCCTCCCAGAACCCAGCTCAAGTACAAATCAACACAGTATGCACAATGAGGGATCTGGGCTCACATACAAGTTCAAAACTGAGCTAACATGACAGCGCGGATCCCGTTTTGAGATGGCCAGAGAGCCTTTGGCCTGTTTCATTAAATGTAAATTGACTCAAATGCACTCTGAGCAAAGCAGTCCAATTCTTGGCAGGCCGCGGTTTGTCTCAGCTGTTATTGAATCCCTGGCCCTCAGCTAGAATAATTATCATCTCAGGGTGATTTTTAACAAAAGGAAGGATATAGGTACTATTACAGGAAACGTAATACATCAATGGCCCTGTTCTTCTGAAACTGCGGAAGAAATTAGGACCAGATACTTTCCTGTGCTAATAAATACTGTAATTAAATAGGTTTTCTAGTTGGGAATTTCAGAGTGGAAACGTTAAATTTATTTTGGTTTTATGTATGCTATGTGAAAAAAGAGCCACTAGTATGTATTGCAGTAGTAACACATTTTTACTCATAAAGAGTTTTTTAAAAAAATCATTGAGGTTTTATGGTGACATGAGTAATACGATTATAAAGTTCTTTGTGAAAACTAAGTACTTTTAAAAGAACAGAAGGGAGAACGTAAGCACATATTAATATTGATGTTTTACTCAAATCTATTTTTGTTAGCAAGTCATAAGAAATGAATTGCTGTGAAACATTGGAAGTTACAAACACTAGTGAACAAGTAGGTTATTAATTGTATTTATTGGGGTGGAGAGATATTATGGGCGATAAAGAACAAAGGTTTTCATCCATAAAGAATGCATTGAGCTGCCTCCAAAGTGATTTAGTTAATTGATCTAAAAGAAGGTTGATTCATGATTAGCAAAAAGATAAATAAATCTCAATTTAAAGCTCTCAGAACACATTCACTCAATAAACTGCATCAAGAAACACAACTAAAACAGCTGTTAAGAAAGTTTGAGACCTTTCCTACTTGGTGAAAGTACAGTAATATTGAAATGCTTTCCTTTTTCTTAAATTGAAACTTTTTTTTCATATGAACCTTTGATTCTATTCATACAAAATATTTACCTGTTGTGTTTGTGTAGTGAAAATAACCTTTATTTTTACTTTACCTTACAGGTGTAGGGTTAGCAGATTGCCCAGTGAGTACAGAAGGGCCGATTTGCCACTGTCTAGGCCGACAAAGGCCACACAAGGGAGAGTCTGACTGTGAAATGGAAGGTGAAGCACTATCAGCTGTCTGATCAGCTCCTTCAGGCCTAGATCAGACTCAAGTGTTTACATAATGGATCAAAGTCTCAGTATGGCATGCCAGATTTAGGGAAGGACCTTTGCAGATTTTTCTAATCGCAAAAAAACCTATCATATTACAGAACTGTAACCAGGTGTAAATGATCTATCAGTAGGTTCTTGCTGGAGTGGCTGGGACTCCAGTGTTTCTGTCTCCTTCCCAGCTCCTTCAGCTACTCCCTGTGTCCTTACTGAACAATGAGAGGGAAGGTTCCCATTGTCCTATCCTTGTTACTCTTCTCTCCTTTTCTTTGGTGGCTACTTACAAAACCAGGGAAATGAAATGTGTAAAATGGAATTTTATTCACAGCAGCTATTGAAATAGAGTTACTCACTTGGGAATGGAACCAAGGAGGAAACGGCCCCAAAGCATTGTAAACTGCAGGAATCTTTTCACTGGGGCCTCTAGAAAAACAACAACAACAACAACAGCAGGCAAGAGCTAGACATTGAAAAAGTAGCAGACTGAGACATGTCTTTAAACGCATTTTTCAGTGTCTTTAATGAGGATCTGTGCAGCTAGAGAATAGCACGTCTCCTTTAATTTCCCCTGAGGCTAACACTCCTTTTCTTCTGCTGCTGCTGTTTCTATTTATCTAATTTTGCATTTGCTGAGTGATGCTCTTGTGACATCAAGAAGAACATGGTTTCCTTTTGGATACTTAAAAAAACCACATTTTTAAGTTTCCACCTGAAATTTGAACTACTTAAGATACACAAATCCATAGTCAGTCTCTATTTCAATATGCAGAAACCTGTTTTCTTTCATGTAAACCACATATAAACATCGTGACAAAGGAACAGAAAAATGACAGAGAGGGAAACTTAAAGTAAAAATATTTATATTTATACACAGAAATGGTTATTTATGTTCTAAGGGTCTTGTTGCCAGAGAATAAGAATGAAGATGAACTCTCCTAAGACTTAGCTTGTCCAGTGCCTGATGGTAGAGAAATTGCCCTATCCATTTTCAAAATTACAAAATGTAGTGAATTTATTACTCATATAGATGCTGTAAGGTTTCAGTGATAGGTTATAAAATGTGTTGAGCTCTTCCACATAATGAAGATATAATTCTTGTAATACAGAATTCTTATAATAAATGGACTTTTACAACACAGGCACATTTATGTGGCATCTTTTATAATACAGAGAAGTAAAAAAATATTATGTAACTAATATTTGTTTTGAAATGTGTATGAGATTTTGACTGCTTTTGAGGAGAATAATTAATAATTCTACCAGTTGATAACACCTTTTACCTACCATATCTAATGACCTGCCATATAATCTCCAGATTTGTAATTCTGATCTCATGGAACTGTGTGCATCTGAGTATGATATTTAAATGCCAATAAATCTTTTTACATTTAGCGTTGAAATGAAGGTTTTCTGACAGCAGAATTCTAGGAGATGCTTTCAGGACCTCATACATATTGCCACATACTGCATGGCTGGGTTTTTGTGTGCAGGAGATGGTACTCAATCCTTTAATGAACAGTATGTTTATATATAGTATTGTTCTGAAGAGATATTTATTGCTGTTTCTAAATGCTGGTTGTGACTAAGACTATGGTTTAAATTTCAGACCAAGACCATGAGGTGTGCCAAATTTTGGGAGTCTGAGGCTGCTGTTTCCTAGAATAGGGGGGCTTGTGATGACCCTGTGTCTCAAGTATCCCTTGCTGTCACAGAGCAGTGACAAAATAAAGGTGGGTATATATCACCTATGTCTGTCATATTTTATTGCAATGCAGTGTAATTAGCAGGTCTGTTATTAGAATTGTCTTTTTTAGTATCTTCTGTTCTTGGGAAGATGTAAAGGGGCTTTATAAGTAACAACAGCTTAAGCTTATCTGTTCCTCAGCAAAAAGATCATTGGATCCTATTTACATGCTATTAAACAGCAAATTAATGCACAGTTCTGTAATTTCAAATGCATATCAATTTCAAGATTAAAGCTGATTACTTGGCCTTCAGTTTGTGTTGTCACCAACTGGAAATCTAGACATACATTTATGATAAGCACTTGCCAGTACCAACACTAAATGCATTATCAGAATTCCCTTATTAGATACTTTGTTACATCTACAATGTCTGCATTATGAGTCAAACTATGCTATTAAACTTCCAATTATCTTGACTATTCAAAAGCTGGTCTGAGGTAAGGATGAATGCATACTGGAATGACGTGCCAAGAAAATAGAAATATGCTGAATTATATGGCGTACCCTAAATCAAACTACCTGCATGAACTCTTGTGTGGGATTTAGTAAGTATTGTTCGCTGAATTCTCCACTCTCTTGTATCTTTTAAACTAATTTTTGTCAATTAAGGTTGTTAAATTCATTAATTCATTAAACTCTAATCTATGTAAATCCGCTGAAGATTTCTTAAATCACTTGCAGGCCAAACAGAAATGGTATGGCATATACTATATAGTATATACTATATATAGAGAGAGACTGTATTAGTAGATCTAGAGAGTATATCATACATATGTTTAGTTTAATTACGTTCCTTAAGAGATGTGTCCCTTGCATAAATTCAGCAGTTTCACCAAGATGTGTTGGACTCTTGATCTCACTGTGATCGTCTTTTCTCCTGAAGAGAAACAGTGCCACCTGCAGACTCAGTTCTTAATTTTTATAAAGAGCAAGCTATTTCATTCTAAAAAGTTACAGGAAGATGCCAGGTTTGAAAATAATCCAGTATTTAAAAAGTAAATCACATTTTTCATAAATTGTATATAAAATAGCCCTTGTAATAACTGATGACAATTACTAACAACATCTTTTTAAATAAAAAGATGCCATTTTTGACAGTATAAATGCTTGGTTCATTAAATCTAATGATTGAGAAAAGCAATCAATATTTAATACTGGTTAATTTTCATTTGAAATTACATGAAAGTAAAGGATGTACAGCTGTAATTACTTCATGGGAAAACTGAAAAAAGCTATGTCATTTTCTTGACTTTATTTAAAAAGGGCTTCATTGAAAGAGCTACCAACGCTCCTTTATCCTATACCCAAGGGATAACTTTTCCTGTTCACCAGTAATTCTGATAATGTTAACAAGCTGTATGGAAGACTATCATATAAATTGCTGTTCTGTTGCAACAATAACCTTTAGTCACTGTTGGAAATGTGTTGTAGGTTGACAAGTATTCAATCATAATGTATTAACAGAATGGAAAAAAAAGATATACTTGCTTCACTAATTAAATATAGCTGGGAACTATGTTACATGCTGTTGAGTTCTTGTGACAGTATCTTAGGTATCAAAGTATCTAAGGTATTAATGCACTCCAGGGGCACGGAGGTAACTCCCAGTCAAGTCAGCTGAAAATGAGGACTCAGGCATTTCCATTCCCTTTGCAACTTGCATGTTTTAATCAAGCTAATGCAACAACTACTTAAGATACATCTAGACAGCACAGCAGGTAGCCTTTCTGGTGAATTATTGAGTCCCGTGCCTTCCTCAGCACATCCAGTCCAACGCACCTTTCAGAGCTCTTACCTGGGTTTACATCTGAGAGGATGGTGCCTTTCTAACTCCTGTCCCATGGAACATGGAGTTCAGTCTTCTGAACTAGCATGCTATGTTCAAGGCAAGAAGTTTTGATCTCTTTAAACTGTATGCCAAAGATAGGAAAAGAATAAGTTTTATAAATTATTTTTAATGATTAAAGAGGCAATTTTAAGAGAATTAGCACATACTAAACAATTAAGACATTACATTTGGGATGAATATTTAGATGATAATTTCATGTTAAGACTTATCTACATGGTGGTATAAATAATGCATAAGATGTGTACTTGATACAAGTGAGACTGCTTGAGTGTGTAAAATTAAGTGTTCACAGTATGTATACCAAAAAGAGATGAGAATATGATTTCATAAGTAAACTTTACCAAATTAATTCTGGAAAAGTTTGAAGATGGTTTACTGGGTAAGATGTGAATTTCATCAAGTAATTGGTTTATTACACAAAATATTGCATAAAATTTAATTTTGCCTTTCGGAAGTGATTTAAAACCAGTAATTAAAACTGAAGAAAGGTTGCTCACAGAGAGGGATTATTTTCATTACTAGAAGGACCAGAGGAAGCATGGCTCAGAAAAGGACATAGAAAAGGATTCCAAAAGGAAATGTATCATTCTCATTCTAATGCTACAGGCTGCTAAAGTACCATACCATAAAAATGAAAAGTGTAATCAGGGTAACTGTTTATTTATTCAAGCACATATATGCTGAGGGCAGAGGCATGGACTTTTCCCTTTCAGCTGCCGAACAGATTCTTTTATGGTCATCTAACTTCTACCTTCTTACCCTGTATTGTTCTAGTCCTGTTGATCTGCCCCTGGAAACCCCGATATGAATTGACTACAGGTGATACCAGCAGTACACACTGTTTGGGTCATCAGAATAAGAAAGCAATGCATGGGTCACTTAAGACAACTGCATACAGTGGTCCCTATAGGGTCTCTCTTACTAAATGTAGATGAGTCAGAGGAGAGCAGTCAGAAAGCAAACTTCTTGGTAACCAAGTATTCGACTTGTTACACATCTGGGTGGTGAAACAGGAATAGGAAAAAAAAAAAAAGACCCTGCTCTTGACAAAGCTATGCATTAGAATAAACAGAGCAGCTGATGTTTGTGTAAACCTGAAAAACTGGTGACAGAAAAAGACTTTCCCTAGGTTTTCCTCTTGCTGTTCTGTTGAGTTCTATGTTTCAATTCAGAGAGCAATTCATGACCTCCTCTCATACCTATCCATTAGAAATATATACACACCTAGAGGAACTGAATTGCTGAAAGCCACATTTAGCTCTCTGTGAGGCTCTGATAATAAAAGACAGGAAGGTCATCACCTCAGTACCCCCAACCGAAATGAAAAAGTGAAAAAACCCCAAACAACCCACTCTTATTACCTAGAGTTAAAAAAACTTGTTCTATGTGGCACTAGCTTGAATTTTCTATGTTGATTATGTTCACATACTAAATCCATGTTTCAAATGTTTATACACTATTTTCTGGCTTTCTAGTAATGCCCGATCTCCATAGTAGGAAACACATGACCTACAAGGCAGCAGGTCAAGAGGGAATGATGAAGGACTTAATTACTTCCCCCAGTTATCACCAAACTACCAATTAGAAGCAGCTGCTGTGGAAACCTAGTGCCCAGAGGGCAGCAAGGGAAGAGGTTACTTTGGAGGATTTGGGTTTGCCATAGGAGAAATGTACGAGAAAAGACTGCTGATACTGAGGTGAGCATTAAAATGTCTGGCTGTCAGAGAATAACTTTGGTAATTTAAGATGGGGGTGTTATAAGTGTCTGATAATATTACGAAGTTACTGTGAGGTGGTAACTGCTTGAAGATCTATAGCATTTGCACTGAAGTGACTTCCAATATTTTTTCCTTATTATCAATTTTTATGATCCTTATTTCTTAAATTTCCCTATGCTTATATTAGGATAGGAATGAGAATGGGGAAAGGTATGATGAAATAACTATCTCTCTGTAAAGATCAAACCTTCATTTATGTTGCAATGAATCATGTGAGTAACCACATATCTGATTTAAAAAATTTAAAAGGTCTGGTTGAACAAGAAGTAGCATAATATCTGAACGCTAATCTCTGTTCTTCTGTAAGGGAACTGAAATCCTGTGTTATCTGGTGATGTATGTCTTTGTCTTGAGATAGCAGTAACTAAGGTGGGGCTGTCTGCAGCCTCACTAATGCTGTGTCAATGATTTCAAGTTCCGTGAGATGTCTCTACCCTAATTTTGGCAATATATTAAATGTACATGATTTGGTTTAAAATATCAAATATTTTAAAGTCACCTGAACATTAAAGTAAGAGAGGTGTGTTTAATGTGATTGTTCAGCTGGTAACTGTATCAAATTTATTTTTGTCTTTTCAAATTCACATAGAGCTCTGAGGTGCTATACTGTATCAGAAATGGCTATTAATAAACATTAGCTAGTTTGATGATTATGAATAGTGTCACCAAGCAATTAAAATTTAATTGAGCATTAAATAAAGTCCACTTACTGTAAAGTATCACCATCTGAGTTTGAAAAACAACCTTAACAATAATTTTTTCACAAAGCATTAATTGGCTTGTGGTTTCTGGTTTAAAAGCACAAGAGAAGGTATCTTCTGTGGAAGCTTAGAGAGTTTATTGGCAGCTAAGATGAGTTTATTAGAGGATGAGGTTAGTTTAGGCACTTTGGGACCCATTTTCTGTTTTCCACCTTAGATGTAGTTTTAGGATTTATCCTCTGTTTTGAACACCTCAGCATTTGATGTGAAAACAAAGCTGGCAGGCCTTAACATTACAGTTCAAAACTTATATGCTCAACCTCTTGTTTCAACTGCCCTCAAAAATAACTGGATCCCAAATTTTTCATAGAGGTTATCTAATACACAAATATGGCTTCTAAACTGGAATGGAAGTACATGGGGTTTGCCTGGTACAAAGCACACTGTGCCATGGCAAATATAAAGCATTCCTCCCTCTGGCAAGTTAGTTATCAGACCATGTCAGTTGGCTTCACCTTGCATAAGTATAGAAGCAGTCAGCTGTACTGTGATACCACTGTGATGTCTCTCTTCTCTCCACCTTCCATTTTTATAAAAGACAGGTAAAACACCCAGTGGTTAGGCATTTACTTGAGGAGAAGGTTAGCACATACAGAATGGAGAGGAAAAGACTCTTTGAACCTTGAAAACCTGATGGTTTTAAATGAAAGCTCTAAGGTAAACAGCACAGTTTTTATGCTTGTATAGGATATCTGATAGCCAAGCTTTCAAGAAGCATTTCTTTTGTAAAGCATCTCGGAATATGCAACAGGACTGGCTTCTTACGAAGCCACTAACTGGTCTTTTCTCCTCTGATTACTCTGTTTCCAATACATCAACTTCCTGCACAATAAATGTTTACTGAGTTGACTAGTAGGATAGCAAAACTTAAATTGTCATAGTATTGATTAAACCATCCTCATTTTCTCCACTGCTCAAGGAAATAGCATGCTCTTACTGCTACTGACTTTATTCTGCATGTAGATAATACTCCAAAGCAAGGTTTGCATTGCACATTAATTGACTTTTATGTTACGGCATGTATACAGAGCTTTACAAATAGCAGTCCTTTCCTGTAGCGTATTTCAGAGGAGAGACAGCTGTACTCTTGCAGACATGTATTGACTTCATTGGGTCTCAGAATCAGTAAGTTCTTGTGTTGCTTGTTGAAGGAACAAAATAATAGGCTCTGACACATTCCTTTCAGTTATTCTTTTTAGGTGTAATATGTGAATATTTCAAATTTTCTTTTGAAACTTGTGTTATTACTGTTTTGATTCTTCTGTGGTAGAAACACCTCAAGTAAATTGGATGCATTCCATTGATTGCAGCAATATTCTTATCTGGTGATGCTGGGTGGAGCATCTTGCATCAGTATGGGTTGTTTGAGGTATTGGAGGGGATTATTGTGCAGCTGCCAAGCCATTCTGTTCACTTTTTAATTACTTTTCTGAACAGAAATAATATGTCTTTTCTTTTTCCCAGAGTATGGTTAATATTTGTTTTATGATAGCTGAATAAACTGGGTATTCTCTCTGCTTATAAAGGTTATTAACATTGTTTGATGTGTATTACTATCCTAATTGCATTCTTTCATCTCTTAAATATTTAGTTTTCTGAAACTCATTGGAGAGAAGGTCCCCATTCCATTGAATCAGGTGTCATTATTTTTACAGTGGGAACATTGTAGGCCAGGGCAGAGTCCTCAGGGTCAGGGAATGATAACGCACTTGGGTTGCCAGAGCCCTAGGAAATGTGCAGCTGCTGCTACTAAGGGTGAGATCATGATGTGTGGGTGTGATGGGACCTTGAAGAGAACCTGGACAGATCCTATTTTAAAATGACCTCCCAAAGAGATCAGAAAGGTTTTTAAATTAAAGCAAGCAACCAAGAAATAACAGCTTTCATTTTAGACTATGAGCTAGCATAATTAGTTTTTAGGGGCATCTAGAAGTCAATAGGTAAGACAAAATATATGTAAAAAGCTTTTGAATCCTGATTTATCCCAGTCCTTGAGAAGACCCTTGCCCTCAGCTCAAGTTCACTCAGTTCAGTGGCTTTCTGGCTTGTGCTGCACAGACCCCTCTTAGCCCTTTTTTTCCTCTTACCTTTTGAGCCTCCCTCCTTTCAACAGTGTTTTGCCTCAAGCTGTAGGCAACCCCGCCTTCTTGCTCTGACTTTCCTCTCCTAGAACAGACATACACATTGGACAAAAGACATCAAACATGCTGTCCATCACACTGAGGCTCGTTACCACAGATGATGGGGAAGCACAGCATCTGTCCTTTCCCCTCTTCTGTCTCCCGCTCATAAATTCAACAGCCTGTGCTCTTTTCAAGAGCCCTGTGCTCTTCCTCAACTTTTCCATAACATCACAAACTTCTCTATTTTTGGGATAATTAAATTTGCCAAAAGTGTTGACAGGCCCCAAAAGGTTTCTGCCCTCTTAGTCTGACCTTTGCAACTGTCTGCATTAAATTTCACTTGTAATAGTTCCAGCATAGACAAAACCACACATTCTCCTTCCAAAATCTGTAGATATTTTACTTTTTCTTTATTGTTCCCAGTTAGCCAGATATTATGAATGTGGTTGTTAACAAATTTTAGAAGTTAATTGATTCTATTTTCTGTTCTTCAAAGTTTATTTGTCAATAAATGTAACCATTGAGTTTTATTGTACTGTTCATTCTCTCAGTTTACTCCCAATGGAGGTACTTATGGTGTCACTGATTTCTAAGGGTGAAACTGTGGTCCAGATAAAGATAATGACAATTGTGGTGTTTGCTCAAGTACAGCTGAGATTTCATCTTAA